>NBZC01000119.1:0-29552 GCA_002245345.1 Scheffersomyces stambukii
GGCAGTGTCGAAACAGACATTGGTGTTGTTATTGTGAGCACGGACTCTGCCGGCAGCTTGTACACCAGCACATCGTTGGTTGGCGCGGATACCGGATCGTTGACTGGGTACACTACTACATTCACTAGCACCAATCCCGACGGCAGTGTTGAAACAGACACTGGTGTTGTTATTGTGAGCACGGACTCTGCCGGCAGCTTGTACACCAGCACATCGTTGGTTGGCGCGGATACCGGATCGTTGACTGGGTACACTACTACATTGACCACTACTGACTCTGACGGCAGTGTCGAAACAGACATTGGTGTTGTTATTGTGAGCACGGACTCTGCCGGCAGCTTGTACACCAGCACATCGTTGGTTGGCGCGGATACCGGATCGTTGACTGGGTACACTACTACATTGACCACTACTGACTCTGATGGCAGTGTCGAAACAGACACTGGTGTTGTTATTGTGAGCACGGACTCTGCTGGCAGCTCACCTTCCGGTTCTTTATTGAGTTCAATTGATTCTGTCGTTAATTGCAAGAGGGATGGAAATGGATGTGTTTCTACATCTTTTCAGGGACAATATATTGCTAATGGTTTATCAGTTAGTATATCTACTGATGAAGTGGATTCTACAACTTTTTCTATTTCCAACCATGAGACTTTATGGTTTATACTGGAATGGGAATCGGAAAATCTTACTGTAGCTTCTTTTGGAAGTAATGAAGATGGGTACTTGTTTTCAAAAACCGAGGTTGTTGATAGTATATCGCATTCTTATGAGGAAATTAGTTCGACTTCGGTACCAGAGGTTAATCCAACAACAACTATCGTTCCTACTGTTTTTACCACAACTTGTGCAAATGGAGAATTATCAACTTTTACTGAAGAAGAGGTTGCTGGAGCTGATTCTACTGGTCAAGAACATACAAGTACACGAGGTATTCCAACAATTGTTGATCTGATAACTGTCTTTGAAACTACTTATCCAGATGGTAAAAAGCCTTGGATGACCGGTGGAATCATTGGTACAACTGGATTTGATGGAAAAAATATAACAGTAATTGTTCCAACCGATAGCGCTTATAATACAAGTGAGGAATTTTCAAGCTTCACGACAATTGTTGTTGAAACAATTACTCATTGTGTGAAGAACAAGTGTATCGCGGAAAAGAGCTCAAGAACCAATGTTTCTACCAAAACTTCTGTTACAACCATACCTAGCGATGAGTACAATTCGGGGACCAAGGAAAACTTTACTCTAATGATGAATGCAAGCGATTATCTAGGGAGTGGAAACATAGATCATCCTAAACAACCAGATGAATGGGAAAAAGCGATTGCATCAAATAGTTATCATTCAATCACTCAATCGGATGAACCAGGATATACGCCACAAAAGACTATTTCCAATTTTGAAGTGGGAGGCAGTCGATCTAGTCTCACAAGTTTTGAAACTTCAACTGAATCAAATTCGCACACTAGCTTGAATTCCGATTATGTCCCAGGTGATTCAGGTTATGGTTTAACTAATCAAATATCTAGCCAATCTGGCTCTGTTTCAAGCACAATCTCAATTGGTGCTCCATTTTATTATTCGGTAGGATCGTTTTTAAAACCAAGTTTGAAGTTATTGCTTACATTTTTGTCTATGCTGTCATTGGTATTAGTTTAAGGTAAAAAATTATACATTAAGGATGATTCTATGGGTCATGGTTTCTTAAACAAATTGATTTAACCCTTTTAATGGAAGTTTGATTGATTATGTTCTTTAATGTATTAGCTTAAACAACTTTGTGACTAGCTTTGCGTTTACAATCTATATTTCGTTTTAGAACAGATGAATATCCTTTCGCTGTGGAGCTACTATGGTGAAATCCGATACTAATTTAGAAAACTTTGGATTCATGAGAGATAAGATAGGGTAGCGGTTTTTCTTTTCGGTATTTTCTATTGATATTCCAAAAGATGTCTTATGTTGCATATTGGAATGCGTAAAAGATATAGTTTAATATTCACAATTGAGTTTATGAATAGCTTGGTGCTGAAGTTTGCAGGAGAAATGTAATACGCAGGGGGACAGCCTTAAGAAATCCAAGCAATTGATCACGTATTATTCGATTAGAATAACTCGCAAAAATTTTTTTTGGGAAACTAACTAACATTGAATGGATGGAACAAGGGTACAAAGAGCTAGTATTTGTAGTAACATAGTCTTGGGTTTATTTTGATTTTGGATATGAGTCCAACAAATAGCTTATAATCCTAACCATTCAAAAGTAAGAATCAAGAGGTGTATAATCCAATAAACAATCAATAAAGAAAAATTCTAGGATCCATGAGTTGAATCTATAATTTTTCAATTAATAGTGTCTCTTCTAGAAACTAGTTTAGAAAGCCTTTTTTGTTTATAAATGACTTCTCATTTAATTCATATGGATAAGCCAAACAGTTTGAAAATCAATTGGCTTAAGTATACAGTCTTTTTTTTATTCGTACTTAGGGACGGAATACCACATAGAAATTAACACTCATACCGGTCCTCGGAAATGTTCATAATAGGGGGGAAAACTAGGACGAAATAAAAGATCATTCCTGGAAGAAAATCGTTGATATTTGCAGACTTTGCCTCTTAAGGACACAACAATTTCATTTTCCTTATCAATAAGTTTCACCCGTAAAACAACTAGTTTTCCAAGTAATTGTTTGGATACTTGCTGGTATGCCTACAAAATCCAAGATAACTATCACTAGAAATGTTACTTGATTTCTGATACTCTTGGTGTTGCATGTTCTTTTTTGTCAATTTGGATCTCTTTACTTTTGACTTACATACGGACCAGAATTCTTCAATAGCATTCAAAGTAGGCGAATATAGAGGTAAGAATACAAACTCCATCCACAGAACAACAAGCAATTGGAGGTCACGGCGTTTATGAATGGAGGCATTATCTAGAACCAAGTATTGCAATTTTATGTGCACTGTTCATGTTATCCTCTTCGATTGCAGATTTTAGAAACATGCTGATACAACTAGCTATTGTGTCCCAAGTAGTTAAATCAGATTTGGATTTGTCAGAATTGATTTCTCTTTTCTATTTGCTACAGGTTTTTCTGAACTCCTTACCTTTAGATCAATGCATCCTCTCGAGCAGATAGTACCAAGAAAATGATACGCTCAAACCATAAGTCACAGGAACAGTTTTTTCATCTACAAGAAACCAACCATCTTATACTGATATTGAATCCAGCCTCATCGATGAAAACACAGTTCTTGCTTAAATCGAGTATATCTTTGTATTCTTCGGCCCATTCACAGCTTTTTTCTAAGGTCTTCCAGACTTCTTCTGAGGGCCCACTTCGAAATCCGTTTTAGACTAAATGTGCAAATTTTGGTTATCAATTTATAGATTGTCGAAACAGTTGAGATGACAATATATAGCTATTACTAATTATCCGTTTGGTTGATAAGACAAATATTGTGGTAAAAACGAATAATGGATGAACTATTGCTGTCATCCCTTTATTATAAATTACCCTTCATATTACCATTAGTTGTACGATATTAAGAAGAGGATTATAGACAAGGGACATACACATAATGAAAACATGTGTGGTGAACTTAGGAGATCAAGTCTGCATTATCAATGGTGATTTTCCTATTTGCAAGAACATCTATCTCGTCCTGGTTTGAAAATTTCCGGGCTCCAGAAGAATAATATTTCGGGGCGGTATGAAGATTTCCGGCGACCGGTACGAATTTTTTTCTTTTTTAGTTTAAATATTTCCAAGTATGAACAAAAAAATAGACTGTACACAAATAGATATTCAAACACGTGCGTGTGTGTCTCGTTGGCTGCAAATGCGACACAAACCGACATCCGCGACACAAACCGACATGGGGCCACAGGTACCCACGGGAGCGTACCGGAACCCGCCGGGAGCACGGGGCAAACAACCGCCATCCCTCCCCGCTGGCCCCTGTAGTTCTAGCCCTGGTCCCCGGCCGGGATAAATGTCGCGTGGGCTTGGGGACCATCCCTGGCCCCGCGACATTGTGTGTCAAAACCTGGTGGGACATGCGACACAAACCGCGAGAAAATAAAAACGACAACCGCAAGAAAAAATACTCCATCAACATGTTTGGTGTCAGGCTGTCCGATCCAGCACTTTGCCCACCACCACACCCAGAGGGCAGATTGTGACTGGAGGTAAGCCGTTACACAAGCAGACTTGGTTATGATCTGGCGCTCACATCTGCCCGCCATGACCTCCGACATGTACGGAAAAAAGTCACCCTTGCCAGTGTATGTATAACCAGGGGATGGAACCCCAGGGATCACCGTTGTCGACGGCGACGGCGGCAGAAAAATGTCGCGGCGGAGTCGCGGACGACGGCGTAGCGCGGCCACGGTACTAACACATGCAGGTTCAATCGATTTGCGCCCCGCAAGCACAGCCGGAGGCTCTTTGTCAAGCGCACGGTGGCTGCGTTTGTGATGATGGCGGCGTTGTTTGTGCTTTACCTGCGTTTGGCGGCGCCCGACCATGCGATACCGTCGGTGGGAGGCGTGCGCGACGACGACAGCGACTACCAGTTGTACCGGGCCACCAAGGACGGGATAGTTCAACACCACGGCGGCGACGAGGCGCACGAGGAGTTGGCGGCCGAGGCGGCCGAGGCGACGGCCCAGTTGTACGGAGACGACATTGACGTGTACGACCTCAACGACTTCCAGGGGGAGTCGGACGGGTCCAAAAAGGGCGACATTGTGTTGTTCCTCATGCCGTTGCGCAACGCCGAAGGAGTGTTGCCGATGGCCTTCTACAACCTCATGAACTTGACCTACGACCACTCGTTGGTGGACATTGCATTTTTGGTGTCGGACTGCTCGCCCGACGACCGCACGTTGGAGACGGTGTTTGAATACTCGGTGGCGTTGCAGAATGGCACTCTTGTGGACAAGTTGCAGAAGGAGGAGGATGACAAGAACAGCGCCCAGGTCAAGGGCTCCAACGACTTGTACCAGTCGTACATGGAGCCCACGTACATGGCCAACGTGCGCAAGGCGTACTCGCACCCCGAGTCGCACCCGCACTACCGCAAGCCGTTCCGGTCGGTGTCGATCTTCAAGAAGGACTTTGGCCAGATCATTGGCCAGGGGTTCAGCGACCGCCACGCCGTCAAGGTGCAGGGCATCCGCCGGAAGCTCATGGGCCGGGCCCGCAACTGGTTGACGTCGAGCGCCCTCAAGCCCTACCACTCGTGGGTGTACTGGCGTGATGTCGACATTGAAACCTGTCCCGGCAACGTCATTGAGGAGTTGATGTCGCATGGGTACGACGTGATGGTGCCCAACGTGTGGAGGCCGTTGCCCACGTTTTTGGGCAACGAGCAGCCCTACGACTTGAACTCGTGGATCGAGTCCGACGCTGCCCTCGACTTGGCCAAGACCTTGGACGAGGACGATGTCATTGTCGAGGGGTACGCCGAGTACCCCACGTGGAGAGCGCACTTGGCGTACATCCGCGACCCCAACGGCAACCCGCGCGAGGTTGTGGATTTGGATGGGGTTGGCGGGGTGTCGATTTTGGCGCGAGCCAAGATCTTTCGCCAGGGGGTGCATTTCCCAGCTTTTACGTTTTTGAACCACGCCGAGACCGAGGCCTTTGGCAAGATGGCCAAGAAGATGGGGTTCACGGTGGGGGGACTCCCGCACTACACCATCTGGCACATTTACGAGCCCAGTGAGGACGACCTCCGGGAGATAGCAAAGTTGGAGAGAAAGAAGAGGAGAAAGAGTCATCGATAGCACACCCACAGACACGGTCATACGTTGTATATTTGTAGTATAGATTAACTAATTCCGGGATCCACGCCAAAAAGGTAAAAAACACAAGCCATACTCCTTTGACAGGGGAGATTTTATTGTCAGTAGGAAGGCAGGTTATGTAATCTATGTACTTCCGTATGGAAATACTCAGAGATTGTTCACATCCATGTTATTCATCATAATAAAATCTGCATTTCGGCGCAGCGGACTCGAACGCACGACCTCTTGTTTGTGGACACAATGTGTCACTGGCTCCACCAGCAAACGGTCGCGGCCAGTGCGCCACCACCCAAATTTTTTTCTTAGGGGTGCTCGCGCTCCTTATAGTCCCTGTGCAGGTGTGATCACGTGGTAGTACACTGGTGGTGCCATTGGCAGTTAATTGCAACATGAATGCAACACCAGCAATAGCGAAGTCAGGCCAAGGCCGCCCCATGCGGTGCGCCTAAAATGTGGACCAATTGCGAGCGATCTTCCCTTAATTCCGTTTGGTGTCGATATTTGCAAGGATTTGCCCAAAAAGTTGCAGCAACTGGTGACAACAATAAACCACGACATTCCCGTTCTGGACACAACCCCCCACTATTGTTTGATTCTGGGGCCACCAGACCATCCGTTCCCCGACGTGCGGGGCCTGACCAGGACAGATCACAGCATCCGCCACCACGACACCAGCCACCGCCCGGCCCAGTGGTGGTGTGGTCTAGACCGCTGGCGTGGACACCTTCCTAATCGGGTAAATTAATTGCAAAAAAGTCGACGCTAAAAATACACATCGTCAAGCTGCAGGCATTTTGCACATTTGCACATTTTCGTCATTTTCCACATTTTGGCGTGTGTCTGTTTTGATGTCGTCTGTCTGATGACTTTTTGCATCTGTGTTGTTTCTTCCCCGCCAGCGCGTTGTTTCCTCCCAAGATGGAACCCTATTGGTGGTTGACCGTGTGGATGGTGTGCATGAGCCTGGCGTCGGCCTTGCTCCCGGTGCGGGACTTCCGGGTGCACATGGCCCCGGGCGAGGTGTCCCGGGCGGTGACGGGGCCGACGGCGGTGTCCAAGAACCGTCTCCACCAAGAAAACGACAGCAGCGATGGCGACGGCGACGGCACCACCGTGACCTTCACCTCCCACAACAACACCCAGGTGTTGTACACAGACAGCTCCAACTCCATCTTGTGTATGTACTTGACGGTCACGGGGGGCTCCTCCACCCAGACCTTCCCCATGTTGGTCGACACCGGCAGCGCCCTCTCGTGGGTGTACAACCTGTCGTGCGCCGACAATGGGTGCAGCGACGCCGTGGCCAAGTTGGAGGGCGGCCCCTACCGCGACACCACCGCCTTCTTTCTCAACTACAGCGGCGACACCGTGGCGGGCGACATTGTGCCCTTTGACAGCAACCACCTCCAGGCGTTCTTGGGCAACCACAGCAGCGAATACGACATTGCCAGCTTGCGGCTTGGCGTCACCGGCGACTCGCCGGCCATCTTTGACGGCTACGACATCAGCGGCTTGATCGGGGTGTCGTCGGCGGCCGTCGACAACAACATCATCAACCAGATGTACGAGGAGTCGTTGGTGGACTCGCGCAAGTTTGCCCTCTTTTTGGCCCGCGGGGGCCTGGGGTACGCTGCCAGCGACAAGAGCGCCCCTGACACCTCCTTTGGGGGCATGGTGGCCTTCGGCAGCGACGCCGACGCCCACGCGGCCCTGTTTGCATCCGATATCGCCTACACGGACGTGGTGAAGAACGATAACAACTTTTGGTTGATCGATATCAGCGAGGTGGAGATTTCGGGCGCCAACAGCACCACCTTTGCCCAGTCGCGGCAGGCCCTCGTGGACTCGGGCACCACCGGCATCGTGTTGCCCGTCAAGGACGCCCAGCAGGTGCACCAGATGTTGTTTGGCGACGGGTTTGTCACCGACGACAAAGGCAACTTTGCCTTTTTGTGCAACACCACTGGCGCCGAGGTGGTGTTCAAGGTGGGGTCCGCCGACTTGCATTTGCCCCTGTCGTATTTCATGGGCGACCAGTACACCGACCCGGGGCTACAGGAGTACTGTGCGTCCAAGATCCAGGGCATCGATGGCTACGGCCATTGGGTGCTTGGGGCGGCGTTCTTGCGGAGATTCTACACCGTTTTCGACGCCGACAACCAGCGCATCGGCTTTGGCGAGACCAACGTCAAGTCGTTTGTGGTTGAGTTTGACGACGATGAAGGTGCCGCCTCCGAATCCCGGTCGTCGGCAGCTGCATCCGCCTCCTCCGAGCCTTTGTCGCTGGCATTGTCGACCCAGGCTTCGCTGGTGTCGTCTTCTGAACTGTCAAACAGCAGCACATTTATGTCGCTGACAACAGCACGGGGCACTCATTCGGCATCGTCGTCTGCATCTCACCGCCACAACTCAACCAGCCCATCCACCAGTGCTGACAGCGGGGGCCACACCAACACCATGTATTTACAAACCATCTTTGCATTACTAGCATTAGCCTCGAACTAGACCATTCAAAAAAAAGCCTACATCACCTGCCAAGTAGACAATCACTAATCCATATCGTACATCTATAATCCACACTAAGTAATCACCGTCAACCACGAAAGCACCGAGTAGAACAAGGCTACGGGGTACATTGCCAAAAGCACCCTTCCGGGAAACACCCCAGAGCACTTTAGGCTCATGACCCCGGCGTAGATGCTCCACACATTGAGCACGGCAAGCAACACCAACCGGAGCAACTTCCACCGGATGACAAACGCACACAACACCTCTCCCACCACGATGGGGAACATCGAGTACCCCACGGCGGAGATGGCAGACATGAACGAGATGGTTCCCCCCAACAACTGCACGTTCAAGCCGATGATGAAGAAGAATGCCCACACAAACGTGAACGAGCCCGAAAACACCTGGTTGGTCTGCAGGCTGGAGGCGGTGAGTCCCAACGTCACCGAGTACGTCAAGGAGAACATCAAGGGCCCCCAAAGGTCCCAGTCCAAGTTGCCCTCGTGCAAGAGCTCGGAGCTGGAGATGCCGGTGGACTCCTCCGATTCCTCGGGAACAATGACCCGCGAGTTGAGGATCAGGGTGGGGAGGGTGATGCCGTTGGAGGAGGCGAAGTTGACAAACCGCGACTGCTGCTGCTGGGCCAACTTGGCCAACTGCATGGGCCACATCACGATGGCCAACCGTCTGCCAATCTGCACGAGGTCGCGCTTGAGGGTGTCGAGAATGGGCTCGTCGAGGGTGTCGCCGCCGGCGTACTGCTGCTCCTTGAACTTGTTGTTGGGGATCTGCGCCTGCGACGACGTGAACGGCGTAAATGCCGACGACAAGTCGACCTTGGGGACAAAGCTGAAGGGGGAGAACGGGGCCGGGGTCGGGTCCGGGCCCGGGCCGGGGGCGCCGCGATTGGCTGTTGTCAGCGACGAGGGGGTCTCGTCGTCGGGGATGATGAAATCGTCGACATCGGGCGTGATGTTGGACGAGCTCCACTGTGACGTCATGGTGGCTGGCGGACAGCGGTGGTACAAGTGCCAGAGTGTGCTAGCGATTTTGTATGGGAGCGTGTGCTGCGCACGACCACAGATAAGGAGGTCTAGAACGGGCGACACCAGAGGGCCAGACGCACGGAAAAGTGGCAACAACTCCGTGGGTGCCAGGCGCCATGGATATGTCAGGCAGCAGCACTGCAGACAACACTTCCACAGTGCTGTGAGGTACTAGTGGCAGTGAATCTACTGAAAATTCAATTGAAAATGCTAGCGACACTTTTGTTGACAGTATTGCAGTCAGCGCTGCGACACTAGTGACAGCACTAATGGCACCGTACTGATACACTGACACCCACAGGCACCAATCTACTGGAGCCTGATACCACTTTTGAGCTGAGCCAAACTCTACACCGCAAACTATGCGCACTGTACTCTATTCTGTCTATGGACATAAGCGACCGTAACTTACAGCACCAATAGCGGCACTACTGACTGCATTGGTCACCGCACTGACACTGCGCTAATCAAGTACCTATCTAGTACTAATCACCGCATAGATCAACGCCCTATCTCCCCCTAAGTACTGAAGTCGTTCCAAGGAGGGTTGGCGGTTCTCACCACCCCGTCCTTCTCCGACAACTTGTTCAAGGTCTCAAAGTCTTCAGCAGACAACTTGAAGGTCTTCAAGTTGGACACGATTCTCGACTCCGTCACCGACTTGGGAAGCACCACAGTGCCTCTCTGCACTGCCCACGAGATCAACACCTGGGCGGGCTCGACACCGTACTTCTTGGCAAGCGCCACGATGGTCTCGTTCTTGAACAATGGCGAGTTGGTGGACCCCAATGGCGAGTAGGACTCAACAACAATCTTGTTCTTCTTCAAGTAGGCAGTCAACTCAGGTTGGGGCAACAAGGGGTGGGCCTCGATCTGGTTGACGGCAGGCACCACCTCGACTTCAGGGTCGCTCAACAAGCGTTCCAACTTCTTCTGGGTGAAGTTGGACACTCCAATGGCCTTGATCTTGCCTGTCTTGTAGAGCCTCTGCAACACCTTATAGGTGTCAACAAAGTCCCAGTCAGGGTAAGGCTTGTCGGTGGCAGGGTCGGTGGATACCGGCCAGTGCATCAAGTACAAGTCTACATAGTCGAGACCCAACTTCTCCAACGATGTGTTCAAGGCCTGCTCCGCATCCTTGTGGGCGCCGTTCCACAACTTGGTGGTGACAAACACTTCGCTTCTAGGAAGCCCTGCTTCCTTGATGGCGTGACCCACGCCTTCTTCGTTCTTGTAGATGGCAGCTGTGTCAATGTGTCTGTATCCGTTCTTCAACGCAGCCAAGGTAGCCGTGTAAGCTTCGTCGCCTTTGTTGGCTTGCCACGTTCCTAACCCCACGGTAGGGATTTTAACGCCGTTGTTCAACACGATGTGGTCGGCATTCTCCTTTAATTGTGCAGACATTTTTGTATCAATTGAGTGTGGGGCACAACTACTGTTGTAATTGATGTGTCAATTACCCATCCCCCACAGCAGGGCCGAAACTGCCCCTATTTATAGTGCCATCCGCACGGTGCTGGTATGGATAATTCAAGTGTGGAGGGCGCATATTATTGTGGACATGGCATAAAAAATATCGCACCCGAAAAAATATCCGAAATAATATCGTGAAAAATACTTGTGGCTGCAGGCACGATAAGTGGTTGATTACTAATTACGTCAGCTGGAGATGGGGCCACTCAAGTTCTCGTTGACCTTCCACGTTTGGGCCGTGCGGGTACACTGCCTATTTGCGTTCACAGACTGCATACTCGCGTGGGGGAGGGGACTGCCAACAATTGCAATTGTGCATTGTGCGTCAATCGCCGTGGGGGGTGGCTTCTGGGAAAAGTGGGCACCGCACTACCATGATAGCGGTCTATGTAACGTTGCATTTGTGACGCAAGGTTCTTCGGTGGCCCCCCTTATCGTATCGGCAAGTCCGATGCAATTGTTGCCGCGGCTGCAAAAGGCGAAGCGAGGCAGTTGTGACGTTGTGTGACGTGACGTTGGGTGATGTTGTCAGTGTCGAATATACTGTCGTATGTCGTGGGTTCTGTAGAAGATTCTGTCGAAGATTCTGTCGAAGTTAATGTCGAAGACAATGTAGAATATCCTGTCTAAGATACTAGAGACATGTCATGGTTACGACAATAGACATATTGTACATTATTTTGCAGACTGAGTTGATACATTTTGATACTATATCGAAGATACTTTTTGATACTATGTCGCAGATACTCTTACAAGTCGTAGATACTATATCACAGACTTTACGTCATAGACATTTCATAAACAGTACGCCACACCGGGGCATCGTCCTACTTCTTCAACCCACCAAGAATGCCCAACCTTTTCTTGCTGCTCCCCGTAGACTCCGACTTGCTGCTGGTGGAGCCAAGACTCACCTGGGATGACGATGCCCGCGGCAACTTGGCCGACTCCACCGACGAGTCGTCTCCCGCAGTTACTAATTCCTTCTTGCCGTGGTTGAGGTGGAAGAAGCCGTGCTTCTTGGCCGGCGGCATCGACGATTTGAGCGACGATGCTGAGCTGTTGATCACCTCCTCCGCCTTAGAGGAACTGCGCGACAAGATCGACGGGTGGAAGAACTTCTTCTTGTCGCTCCTGTCCGACACCGACTTCTCCAACCCCACTGCATGGCCCTTGCCCTTGGGCTTGCTTTCGCCCGCGGTGGGGGTCTTGTCCTTACCCTTGAACAGGGTCAAGCTTGTGAGGCCTCGCAAGCTGGTGTGGGAATTGGTCTTGGAGAGGGAGCCGGCGTGGTTCTTGACGGTGTTCACAGTGTTGACGGTGTTGACTGTGCTTACCGACGACGTGGAAACCGAGGGTTTCAAGTCGGTGCCCCGAGGCGACCCGGGTTCGTGCGAGTCCGTCCGTGAAATACCGGGGCGAACTGGAGCGGTATGAGGTCCTGGAGGTGGACGGGCGCCATCTCCGGCCCCGCGGTGCTCCAAGTCCCGGAACACCACCTCCAAGTCTGCCTTGCTTGTGGCCAACATCCGCGCCATCGCCTTGACGTTGGCAGCCCGCAACATCAACTTCAAGTCGGAGACGATGCTGGCACTCTCGTAGATCAAGTCGATGGCGTAGTCGGTAGGGACCACGGAGTTGGGGGACACGAGTTGCTCGATGGTGACGTTAGCCACCTTGTCGTCGCCCGCATCGTCATCATCTGCGTGGAGAAACTCGTTGTAGTAGGTGGTGGTGCGATCAAATATAGACTTGGACCGGGGCCCGATCTGAGGCATGTCCTTGTCGTGGGTGTCTAAGAACCCCAACTCGTAGTCGAGGTCCTCGTCGCTGGCAGAGGTGGTATTCTTGGAGGAGTCGTCTGAAGCGAGTTCCGGCCCGGGGGAAGCCCGAGGGGCCCCGGGGTCATTGCTGTCATTGTCGAGGTGGCGGGCACTCTCGGCAGTAGAAACCGACTTCTTGTTGCGGGCAGACACCGCGCTATTCTTGTGAATATTGGAGGTCTTTTTCAACAAGGCAATATCCAAATACCCGTCGTCCACTGTGTCCATGAACCCCTCGTACTCGTCCAACGGGAACTTGAATCCAGGGTCCACGGTGCCGGGGCTTTCGTCCACAAGCCGGCGGTACCGGGCCTTGAGGATGTTGCCCTGACTGATGATGTGGGCTTCCTTGCGACCAATGATTCCGAACAACACCTCGCTGATGAGGTCGTACAAGAGAGGCACCCGGAAGAACTTGGCTATGGCGAGGTTGTCCAATACCGTGGGGCTCAAGAGCCACTTGTTGCCAATCTGGCCCGTGTAGAGGTACTCACAGAACCCCCGCACTGTGATGGTGGGGAACGGCACGTAGAGCTTACGCGGGATCAACGACGGCTCCATCTTGAACCGGGAGGTCTCGATGTTCTCAAAGTTCAACAACGCATTGTCAAACACTCCACCAGCACCCGGACCATCGCCGACGGATGCATCGCGGGCATCGTTATCGGGAATGGACCCCCCGGACACCTGCAACGGTGGTTCAGATGGCAGAGCCGCCGCACGGGGGTGCTCGGGGTCTCCTGGCCGGGAGTCATCGCCCGCGTCTCCCGATCGCCTCCGGGTTCCCGGCAGCACCCTGCCCTGGCCGGGGCGGAGGTTAGGAAATGGCGCTGCCGACAACTCGCCACCAGGGGCAGCACCTTGGCCTGAGAGGGACGCCCGGGGCGACGCAAACGGCGATTCACGCGGAGACCGGGCGGCGGGGATGTTGCGCAACGCCGTCAAGGTGTGGATGAGCGAGCTGCGTGGGGAGCTCAAGTCCAGCGAGTTCTTGCGCGACGACGCCTTGAACGACGCCGGAGTCGCAGGAACGGCGGGGATCTGTTCCGCTGGGAGCGGCAACTGGGGTGGGATATCCTGCAAGTGCGACGTCAACAACGAGCTGGACGACGACTGGAACGACGCCACAGAGTCCTTGCGGGCGCCGCTGCCCACCAGGTGGGGGTCGACTCCCGACGGGAGCGACGGCAACGCAGGCTGGTCGCGGGCCGGGTCCGGGGACTCCGAGCCTTCGTCGGCAGGTCCCATGTCCTGGAACGGCAACCGGAATTGTGGCGGGTCTTTGGAGGGCTTGGCCACCGCCACGGGCATGGAGAGACAGAACTTGTCGCGGCGGTCGCCGTCGTCGCGGCTGGAGGTACTGGCGGCGGCATCTGACGATGACACCGATGACCCAGACCCGGAGGCGGCCATGGAGGCGGCGGTGGTGGTGCCACTGCCCTTTGACCGCAACCGCAGGCTGGCGGCGCCTGCTCCGCGAGCCTGGTCGGATTCGAACTTGTCCACCGCCTGCACGTAGCCTCGCGAGAGCACCAGCACAAAGTAGCGGCCCCACCGCTCCATCAACACCACCAACGACACCGGGATACGGTCACCGTTGGCCGACACCAACTCAAAGTCCGACACCAAGTCGCCGTAACGGTCAAAGGCGTTGCGGCCCAAGGTGATGGCCCCTGGTGGGAACACAGACCGGATGCTGGTGTAGTTGGTCTTGGGGGCGGCGTAGTGCACGTAGTCGCTGAAGCTGATAGTGCGTGGGGAGCGTTCACCCGAGGCTGCCGATGGGCGCCGGGGCGACCCTGGAACCGGGCCGGGGTCTTCGTCGCGGCTGCTGGTGCTGTCGCAGCGGTGGGGCACGCGGGAGCCATCTTCGGCGTGGTGGTGGCCCCCTTCCAACTCTGAGCTCGCCAAGATGTTGGTGATGGGCAAGCTCACGGTGATCATGAGGGTGAAGAACCGCACACTGCTGGTGGTGCGTGATGTCAAGTAATTGCCAAGTAACACCACCTTGTGGTGGGACTGCCAGGCAAACCCACCCCAGAATCGGTGGCTGCCGTAGTCGTGGTTGCAAAAGATATTGAGCCGCGACCACTTACCGGTGGGCTTGTTGTAGATGAAGATGGAGATGTCCAAGTCGTTGGGCAAGAACCCGGTTATGACGATGTTCTGGCCAAACCGGCCCCCCGTGGGGTACCGGAGGTTGTAAGGCACGGTGAGGGCGGCGGGACGGCGCCGGCGGTGTACCGGCAACCTGCGGCCGTGCTTGATGTGGCGGCCCACCCGGAACGACACCAAGGGGTTGGTGTTGTCACTTGCGGCACTGCCGTCGTGGGGGGTTGGGGCGTACACCACCAACGTCTCCTCGAGGGAGTCGGCGCCGTCGCGGTGGCCGTCGCTCTCCTCGACAAAGTTGACAATCATGCTCGACGTCATGTCGATGTTGAAGAGACGGGGATCGTGGTTGGGGCTGGAGTTGGCACCGGTGTTGGTGCTAGAACTAGGGGAGTCGTCTTCAAGGTCGCCACGGGGCACTGCGAGGCGCACGGGGTGGACCCCCACGTAGCGCTTCTCCACCAAGTCAAACATGACATTGTCGTACACCGGGCGGGAGGTGACGTCCTTGCCGCCGGCAATAATCACACCAAAGTGGTCCTTGCGGTTGACAAACGACAAGCTGGCGATGGGGGTCATCTTGTGGTTGTAGCGCGGGCACGGGATGGCATCGTCGTGTTGGTGATTGGAGCCGTCGTGGAGCAACGTCCACCGGCACGACTCCAAGTTGAACTCCCAGAGGTCGTTGGCGGGCACCAAGAAGTCGTCGCCGTCTTCGGGGATCACGAGGCCCCCAAAGAGGTAGATGCAGTTGTTGACGGCACACAACTGGTGCAATAGTCGCGGCGCCGGGCGCGGGCCGTCGTCCCTGTCAAAGCCCACCCGTGTCCATGTGCGCTCGATTAAGCTGAGGTAGAACAACTCTCCCGACAAGTACTTGTCGACGGACTTAAACTTGGAGTTGGACAGGGTCACCTTGGAAACAAAGGTGTCGCGGATCTCTGCCACGGTGTATTCGTACAATTCGAGGCCGATGGTGAGACCACCGTAGGTGAACACGAGGGAATTGTACAAGGTGGAACCGGAGCCCGTGCGCACGTTGAGGTTCAAGCGGTCATCCTTCTCGGTCGGGGGGAGCTGCAAGGGGTGGCACGAGCTGGCGGCGGGGATGAGGGTAGCCATATTGAGATTGTATAGTGTGTAGGGGGAGGGTGAATGGGAGGAATAGGGTGAATGGAGAGAAAAGAACGGAGGGAAGGAGGTAGGAGCTGGATGTGGAAGGAGTCAGATGGACTAGCGACTGGATAGGGTGGATGTTAGAAGGCCAGACGGGTATGAATACCGGGTGGTAGTAGAAGGCTGCAGAGAACAGTTCTTGAGCTTCAGCGAGCTGTTCCTTGATCTATCTGAACTGTTTCTTCAACTGCTACGAACTGGCGGATGGAATGTCTTAAACTTCCAATGAACTTCAGATGAACTGTTCCTTCAGCTATCAGATGATGAAAAGTTCCTAAACTAACCAGATAAGCCTTTTCTCACTTTCAGATAAGCCGTTTCTCACTGTCAGATGAGCCGTTCCTCAAATAACCAGATAAATGTTCCTTAGGTGTCAGATAAGCCCTTTCTCACTATCAGATCAACCGTTCTCCTTGTCAGATGAACGTTTCTACTGTCAGACGAACCGTAGCGTCAAATTACCGTTGTAGTCGCAGGTCGTTGGCAAAACCTATGCACTTCAAACCGTTGGCAACCTTCTATGACCCGTTGTAGCCAAAAGGGCCCGTTGCAGACGTCGAGAACTTTGATGTCGATGACTTTGACGTCGAAGACCCGTCTGCTTCCGATAACCCGGCTGGAAACCGTGGCAAAACCTCCGATGGCGGCGTCACCGGTCACTCGACTACTCCGTCGAAGGCGATCCCGGAGTCCGGAAATCCTAGAGCAATACCTGCGCAGCTACAAGTGTCGACACCAGTACCGACAACCACGGCTTCGGCATGCAAGTTGCGACAAAAACAGACAAAAACCAACAAAAACAGACAATTGGTGGGTGCCACTGTCCGACTGTCGCCCGTACACGTCAAAAGGCCCGTTCCGACGGTGGGGGCTGGTGGGAGGGGTCAGTCTGCGGAGATGACGTCAAATTTGGTCAGTGTCGAAAATGCGGACAAAAAAAGGATCTTTTACGTTTTGTCTGTCAGCGCTTTCGCCTGTCACCAATTGGCTGCGAAATGTCGGGCAGGGAAAATGTCGGGCAACCACGTGACGGTGGGCACGGCGGGCGACGGCGAGGCGGGCGATGGCGAGGTGCAGCGACGGCGGTGGCGGATGGCGGGGCGTGGTGTCGGAGTGTCTGGGAGGATCCCGAGGGTGGTTTCGGTTGCGGAAGCGGTGCGCGGCAAATCCGCACACCCGTTTGAGACGGAGTCAGGTGCAGGCGGGGACAGAGGGTGGCGGGGTTACAGTTCAGAGTAGCAAATAGGAGTAGAGCAGCGAGGGATGTAGCAGAACCACAGTGGTTACAGTGCAGAGTGAAGTATAGTGGAGTGGGGGAGGCAGTGTCTGTCTGCCGAGTCTGATGTCTGTTTTTCTGTGTCTGATGTCTGTTTTTCTGTGTCTGATGTCTGTTTTTCTGTGTCTGATGTCTGATCTTCAGCCTGGTGTCTGCAGACCCCCTAATGTCGCTGCCAGGCCAATGTCGTCGCCAGGCCAATGTCGCTGCCGTGGATCTCCCAACTCCAGGACACCGCCTACAAACCACCCTGCACCAACAGCCATCTCCGACATTCTGAGGCAACGTCGCCTAAACACCCGTCAGCGCTGACACTCGCCGCCAGCGCCAGCAACCATGCACGTGACACTGCTTGACACCGGCCCCTTTTTTGCCCAGCTGCCGCGGAAACGGAACCGCAGCAACCATGGTGGTGCCAAGGATGTTGTCGAGTCAGGTGCGCGTGCACGTGCCGTGCTCATCGCACACAAACAACCTCGCCTGGCAATTTGTCCAAATAGGGGGCGCCGCAGCCGGATTAGGCGAACCCCGACCTTGACAAGGAAAAGGCGACATAGAGGCTACCAACCCACTATTTTCGTTTGTCCCGATTAGGCAAAAGCTTGCACGAAATGGAACCCGAGAGGAATAGTGCCCCACCGGCTTCCGTGCGACACGGCAAAGGATACAGGGCCATGGATACGGCCCGGCCATGGTCGTGACGGCAGCAGGTGGGCACAGCCACGGTAAAGGCGGTGCTACCATGAGCCGCACTGGCGCTGCATCTCCGCACCAGCACCGCAGCACCGCAGTACTACGACTGTCCCGTCGCAAGCATGGCACCATGACCGCACGACATCGAACCCACGACATCGCGACATCTCCACACCCTGCAGCACGACATCCCCCCCATCCTCTACCCCCCCACCCCCACGGCCCTCCCAGTCCCCGTGACCTGCCCTGCCCACGCACCACGCCACCCACGCATCCCCCACGCAACCCCCCACAACCGCACCCAAATGTCACTCAATTTGGCGCCGGCCACGAACATTGTTTTCCAGGTGAAATTGTGCTCCTTTGGGAAGGTGCCACAAAGCCGCTATCTGGAACCATCAACTTGTCCACCGTCCTGGCCCCCTCCTCCACCAAATTTGTGTCCGTCCCGTTGCTTCTTTTTTCCTGGGTTTCGCCCCTTGCTTGTTTCTGTGCTGTTCGTGTAGAGACATCAATTCCGTCTTGTGCAATTCCGTATCGTGCCATTGCCGGTTGTCATTGCCTGGTTCCCCGTGTCTCGCTGCCGCTCCACGTGACCCCGCACTCGAGTCTGCCACCATTGGCTGTGATTGTAGTTTCCGTTTGTCGTTTGCGTTTGCTTGTCGTTGATTGTGGTTGATTGTCGCTAATTGTCGTCAATTGTCGTTACTAGTCGTTATTTGTCGTTATTGCTTGTGCTGATTGTGCTGATAGCTCGTACTGACTGCCCCGTTGCCCCGTTTGATTGCATTGCTTGCTGACTGTCGCTTGCCATGTCCGAGGTTGTCGAAGAACCGGAGGTCAAGTCCAATGCCCCCCAGTCCCGGTTGAAGAAGTTGACGTCGGGCTCCACCTGGGTGTCGCCGTTCAGAAGCCTGGGCGCCGACGAGAAGGGCAGGGACGCCAAGAAGATCAACTTGTACAAACAGTTCAAGGAGTCCAACAAGTTGGACCACATCAAGGTGCCTCGCAAGTTTGCCTACCACCCCACCCTCGAGGCCGAGGAAAAGAGGAAGAGGCTGGAGGAAAAGGAGAAGAAGGAGGCCGCCAAGGTTGCCGAGGCCGGCCCCGCCAACGTCGAGGGAGAAGCCGTAGCCAGCGAGGAGGAGAATGAGGGCGAAAAGGAGGAAGAACAAGAGGAAGGACAGGACGAAGCAGACAAGGAAGTCGACGCGGAGCCCGAGCAAGAAAAGGCCGACGAAGTGCCCGAGGACGAAGCTGGAGACAAGCAACAAGACACTGTCGACGCCGAACCCCAAGATGACGCCCTCGAACAAGAAACCGACCAACCCGCTGAACACCTCTTGCAGGAAGACGACGACATCGAAACCCAGGTCAAGGAAAACCCCATCGAACTCGTGACCCAACCAGAAGCCAAGTACACCCCCGCAGAACCCCCAAACAAGGAAATCTTGGAAAAGTTGAAGGACAAACCCGTGTTGTTACGAAACTACCAAGAGCTCAATGCCACCGCCATCGGCTCCGTTTCCAAAAAGTTGGACGACCCCAACAAGTTGATCGACTTGGGCTCGGGCTTGAAGTTGACCCAACAACAGTTGTTGGACATTGCCGCCAAGAGAGTGGCCCCTGTCATCTCCTCAATCAACGAGGAAGTGTCCAAGACGAGAGCAGAGGATGAAATCAAGAGACAACAAGAATTGGCCGGCAAGGTCAAGAAACACGAAGGTAAATTGCAGGGCGAATTCGACAAATACTTGGGCAAAATCGGCAAAAAGAAGGAAAAGTTCAACAAGGAAATCGAAGACAAGATCTCCAACTTGGTGAGACTTTCCAAGAACGCCGATATTGCCGCCGCCGACTTCAACAAAACCACCAGAGGTGAAATCGAAACCGCAAACACCGAGTTTGCTGACCGTGAGACCAAAGCTGTGGAAAAACACGGCACCGACAAGGAGACCCTCATCAAGAACCACGAAGAATTGGAAGCCACCAAAAAGCAAGAGTTGGAAGACGCCAAGACTGGCCAGGAGACCGCCACTCAAGAAATCGAGACTTTGCAAGAAAAGAAGGCCGACTTGGACAACAAGAATTCCGAATTATCAACCCAGATTGAGGAATTAACCGCCCAGTTGAACGAAGAAACAGCAAAGCTCGACGACTTGAAAGAAAAGCATGCTACCCACCAGGAAGCAATTGACAGCAATTTGTCCAAGAAGGACGAATTGAACGACAAGATTGCAACCATCAATAAGGACTTGTCTGACAAGAAGGAAAAGCATACCAAATTGGCAGCAGAAGTTGGCGTTTTGGGAGGTGTTTTGGCTGCCTACGGTGCTAAATTGACCGATTTACATTCCGACAAGGAAAAGCGTGCCACCAGACTTTCGGACGCAAAGCAAAAGCTGGAAGCATGGAAAACCGAAAAGCGGGACTTGGCTGAACAGATTGCCAGAGATCACGAACGCAAGCGCTTAGAAGCTCAAGAAGAGCATGAGACAAGAAAGGTTCAAGAAGAACTCGAGAGAAAGAGAGCCAAGGAAGAACGTGAACGCCAGGAACAAGAAGAAAAAGAAGAAAAGGAAAGACAAGAACGTCTTGCAGCCGAAGAGCAAGCAAAATTAGATAAAGAAAAGGCGGAAAAGGAGGCTCAGGAGAAGTTGCGCAAAGAACAAGAAGAGGCAGAAGAGGCTGAAAGAAGAAAGAAAGACCCAGATTACCAAATTTTGGAAGCTTCCAAGCAAAGAGAATTAGACCAAAAGAAACTTGAAGACGAGAAAAATGAATATAACCGTGTTAACCAAGAACGTGAAGAAAAAGAGAGATTGGAAGCCGATAATTTGCAAAAGGAAATCGCCGACTTGAAAGCCCAAAAGGAAGCGTCCGCTGCTAAAGAAAGAGAGGAGGCCGAAAGAGTTGCTCTGGCCAAACTTCAACAAATTGACAAATTGAAACAAGAACACGAAGCCAAGGTTAAATTATACCAAGAAAGACTAGAGTTTGAAAACTTGCAGAAGCAAAAATTGATTGAGGAAGTTGATAACTTGAAGAAAATCAGAGAATTGAGAGAGGAAAAGGCAAGATTAGCCAACGAAGTTGTCCATGATCCCAAGTTGGAAGAGATCAAGAAGTTGATTGAGGACAGAGAAATGGAAGTTGTCAGATTGACTGAGACAATTAAATTGAACGATAGCAATCTATTGAATGCAAAGCAAGCTCAATCAGAAGTCAACTCAAGTAATTTTTTAGGGGTTAGCAATGACATTTCTGGAACTGTCCCAGAAACACGAGCCATCCCTGAAACCCAAGGCAAGTCCGTGGTATCACCACCTGTGTCCAAATCAGCCGAGTCTCCCATTGCCGGCAATTCCTCTGAACCCAAGCATGCTGAAGGCACGTCAAAGTCACATAAAGCAGAAGCAGCAACCGCCGGAATCGCGGCAGGAGCTATCGCCGGAGCAGGAGCTGTTGATGCCGGATTAGGAGCTGCTGGCAAAGGTGCTGCATCTGCCGCCTCCAACGGCGCATCACCTTCAAACAATGCACCACCTACAGTCGATGGCCATGCAAAGAGCGCCAAGACTCCCGAGAATAAGAGATCCAATAGTCTTACCGGTAGACTCAGGGACTTTGGCAGAGGAATTAGAAGTGATTCAGCATCGCTGTCAAGCAAGCAATCGTCGTCGTCAAAGGATGGCAAAGTGAAGGAAAAGAAGCCTAAGCAATTTACTGGTGCCGAATCATCAGACAACAAGAATCACAAGACCGCTGTGCATAAAGTTGAAGAATCTACACCTGCAGCAGCAGCATCTTTGCCTGACGATGAAGAGTGGGAAACCCATTCGGTATACGAGCTTGTATCCGATAGCGAGTTTGAAGCCAACAAGGGCCACCCTGACTACTTTGAAGTATCCGATGACGAGTACGAAAAGCATAAGAAGAGAGAAGAAGAAAACAAAGCTGATTAATAGACCAGCCTAGCATCTGCGTCACTATTTGCGTGCATCCTTAACCTTTGGTTGGGCATTTTTGTTGAAAAGTTGATGAATTTAATTCTTCAATCGTTATTATCCATTCCATTTTTGTTGTCATTAATAGCCACACCTTTTTACTATTTGTATTGTGAAATTCTATATATGTTGTTGAATTAATCGAATTTGATTTTCTTACCAGATGACGGGACGATGGCAGCACTGGCTCGTTGGGCCGTGGCCAACGCCACCGACGATTTCTGTCTCTTGTTGGACTCCCTGGGGGGTCTAGTGTCTCTTGCTGGTCTCTTGCGGGGGAGCGGTTTCTCGTAGCGCTCTTGTACGGGCACAGGCACCCTTTCCTCCTCCACTACTTCTCCCTCAGGCACGCTCTTGTTTGCATGGGGGTTTCTCTTGGATCTGTCCTCTCCATACTCCAACCGCAACGGCCTATTTATCAACTTCTTTGCCAACTTTGACTTCAAGGCAGCGGTGGGCCCGCTCTCGTCTTTGAAGTCGATAAAGGCAAACCCTTTGCACTTGCCACTGTCCTCAAATGTAGCCATTCTGATCCTGGTGATTTCTCCGCAGTGGCGGAAATGCTCTTCGAGGTTGTCTTCGGTGGTGTCGAACGACAAGTTGCCCACAAATAGAATCCTGCTGGGGGGGTTCTTGGACAACTGCTGTTGCTCCTTGGTAGGTCTTCCCTCGAACGAGTTAGCATTCTTTATCAACAAGTTCCTCCCGTTGAGCACCAGCTCCGAAAGGGCGACGATGGCCTTGACTTGCGCCATCCCCGGCACGTCGACGTAGGCAAAGCCCTTGATCTTGTTGCCGTCCTTTTTGGGGATGTTGACTCGAGTTATCTCCAGCTCTGTCACCACCGGCAACTCCTTGTCTTCCAAATTCGCCGTCTTTCCCACAATGAACCGCACCAAGTCTTCCTTAGTGGTGTCAAACGACAAGTTGCCTATCCACACCCCAAACTCAGACTTGGCCGACTCCTTGGACTCGTCCTCAGCTCCTTCAGGCTTGGCTGGCGGGTGCTTCTTGGCCAACTTGTCCAAGTCGAGCTTCCCCTTTTTGAGAAGACGCTGCTGCTTCTTCGACAACGGCACGGAGGCGTTGAGATCGATCTCGATCTCGTCCCCGTCGACAGAATCCTCGCTGGCGACGGATACCGGCTCATCGCGGTTCTGCTTCGTCTTTTTGGCCCTTTTCTTGTCCAACTTCTTGTCCAACTTCTTCTGGCGCTTGTCGCGCTTGGTGTTCCTCACCTCATTGGCTGTTTCCGTGTCGCTCATGGCGTGGTTTCCGGGGTTTCTTTGCAAAATCGGCCTCGAGATGAGAAATTTCCCCAGGCTCATCGCGATTTTTGGACTGCGAAAATGGCCCCAAATTATGGTCAAATATCTACATCTAAACTTACGGATTCGACAGTAGTGTCAAAGTATGCCTTGTAAAGTGCTCTATAAATTCGTGCCCATAACGTGTCGTTAACTGTCGTCCATCATTTCCAGCCATAGCCATTTTCTCCAGAGTTCGCCCGCCTCCTGGATGATGTTATCTATAAAGTTGACCTTGTGCTGGTCATTGGAATCATTGGAGATGATGATACTTCCAGGAAACTCCCCCGTGTCAAGCGGGGGCAGCAACGGCGACGTGGAGCTGCTGGAGGCGGTGGACGAACTGTGCGAGTTGCCTCCCTTGCCCTTTTTCTTCTGCTTGTACTTGTAGGATTTGGACGGCAACCGCGACAAAAACTGGCGGATTTCATGCTGGTCCAATTCGACAAGAAGATTCTCCTTGGACTTCAACAACGCCAACGATATGAAGATCAACTGCACGTGCGAGTCCACCCGCGAAAACGGGATGGCGAGATTGGCCCCCGTCGACGTCACCGACGACGCCGCGGGAGATGCTGGCGAGAGCGACAAATCACGTTTGGAGATGTGGAGCTCGTTATTCAACTCTTCCACCAAGTCCTTGAACGAGTTGCTCCGCAAATCGCGCGAGGGCCGGTCAGTGTCGTCTTCGTTGCTCAAACTCCAAAAAATATCGGGGCCAAGCTTGTCCAACGTCTTGCGGTTGACATAGTTCAACTTTTCGTAGTAATAGTTAAAGTCTCGCTTGGGGTTCATCATTCTCCACCCCAACAACAGGTCCCATATTCTTCCCCGATCGTATTTGGACCACACCTTTGTTCCGCAAAACTTCAACCACCAAATTAGCCATTCGTCATCAAGACAGCCAAACTTGGTCAATATCTGTTCCTCGTGGAAAAACTGGGACAACTCGGGAAGCAACTTCCGCAAGCAATAAATGAAAAACGACACCCGTTCTTCGATGGTGCCACCGGTGACGGGCAACGTCGTCTTGTTCAATTTTGCAGGGGGCTGGTTGAACTTGGGGACCAAGCTCTTGCCCTTTTTGCGGGGCTCGGGCGCATGTAAAAGCACAAGCACCAACCGTTCGTAAACGTCGTGGAAAGACATGCTCGACACCTTTCCGTCGTGGTAGATGAGGTCGTTGAGGTATGACTTCAAGTCGGGGATGTTGTCGATGTAGTGCGAGTAGTCGTCAATCAAGTTGACAATCAACAAGTTGTTGATGGAGGTGTTGTCCCTGCCCATCAACACCCAAGGAGTCTTGGGGATGGGCGGGAACCACTCGGCCAAGTTCAACGCCATCCACGTCAACGACTGGTCGTACTTGACAATCTTGCCCCACTTCAAGGTGAACTTCAACACCGACGACTCCAAAATGGTCAAGATCTCGTGCTCGAGCTCCGACAACGTGTACTTTGTGCTCGAGTACTTAAGTCTCTGCATGTACTTGGTGAAGTCCTTTTTGATCTTGTGTCTGATGATGTCGGCCTCGTCGAGGGGCGCGGGGTCGGGGGTGTCGGGCGCCAGCGACACGTCGGCATTGTCTTGGGCCAAGTTGGCGGAGCTGGAGGTGGCGGTGCTGCTGACGCTGGAGGTGGACGCCGTCGGGGTCATGGCCAACGACGAGTCGTTGATGATGTCGTTGTCGGGCTGGATGAACGGGCTCAACACAAACGGGTGGTACTTCAAAAGGAGGGGCCACACTTTGAAGCGGAGGAACGGCGGTATGCCCTTCTGGCGGGCAATGAGGGCCAACCCGTGGTGGTTGCGGGTGGAGAGGTACTGCTTGCAGAGGTTGAACACCTCCAAGTCGTAGTTGAACGAGGGCTTCATGTCGCGCACCGGCGAGCCCGTCAGCGGCGACGGGATCTTGGTGGCGGGCACGGCGTCGACGTCGTCGTTGGTGGTGGTGGCCGACAATGACGGCGACTGCGACGCCGAGCACGAGGCGGTGGACGACTTGGAGCTGGCGGTCATGGTCGACAAATCAACAACCGCAGGGTCCACGCCCAAAATTTTGGGGGAAAGTCCACGGCCCTCCGACAACGCAAACGCAGGGACAAATTCTCCACTCTGGGGGGAGTTAACTCGAGTACAGCTCACGCACAGCACACAGGGACGTCAGGGGGCCTGTGGACGGAGGCTCGTTCTGGCAAAATTTTTCCACTTGCGTGTGGTAGTGTGATATTAAAATCGTCCGGTGGGGAAGACGGCGGGGGGGAAGGGGGGCACACGAGAGTGTCGTGGGCAGGACAAGTAGTGGGATGAACAAGTAATGGGTGGACAAGAAGTGGGTGGAACAAGTAGTGGACCTCCGCGAGTATCAAGGCAAGGGAAAAGTGAGTAATGGTGGTGACGACGGGGTCAGTACATCTTGAGCACGATGTCGTAAACCAAAGGGGAAGATGGAGCTATAAAGTTTGCGATGGTTGCAAAGGTGGGTTGCGACGTTGGCGGGGAGGATGCGACGCGGGAAGCGGAGGGGTGACGTCGGTGGTGTGGTTGAGACGGATGCGGTGCGGGTGAGACGTGGGTGCAAGTGCGCAGACAGCGAGTTGCAGGGGTTCTGGCGGGGACAATGGGGGGCGACGAAAAGATGGGTTCGCAGGCGCCGCGAGTGCCAAGGGGACGAGAAACGTACGATGGAACGGTCGCGGGACGACGACGGAGATGCGAAGAGCCAGAAGGCGCAAGTGACGACAGACGAGGGGAGAGAAGGGAAGAGGGGAGGAGAAGAGCAGAAGAGAAGAGAAGAGAAGAGAAGAGAAGAGAAGAGAAGAGAAGGAGAAGGAGAAGGACAAGAAGGAGAAAAAAGGAGAAGAAAGGAAGAAAGGAAGAAAGGAAGAAAGTAACAAAGGAAGAGAGGAAGAGCGAAGATAGGAGAAGATAGGAGAGGAAACCACACAGCAGAAGCGACAGGACCACACAATACAGGCTCCACGAAGAGGAACCTCGCAAGACCACACCAGCTCCGTCGCATCAGGCACACGACAAGTCCCCCGGTGCGCCTGCAAAAAAAATTCTGCACGAATTTCACCACGAGCCGGCGGCCAGTCCAGGATTTACGTCCATGAAGCAACAAGATGGGATCGCCAAGGGCGACTCATTACTGGGAGTCTTTACCGCGTGTCGTTGCAGTGGGTCATTGCAGGACGCCGTTGCGTCATTGCAGCTACCCCACGAACCAGCATGGCCCTATCGTAGCCAGGCCCACATTCTCTGCCCGCTGCGGTAGTGCGAGGAAATTCCCCCATCGGTACGAAGTTCGCACTACCAGTTACCACGAACGGTTTTTTCGGCCCCACTGGAACTGTAAATCCGGGACCGCTGCGGACCACCGCAACCATGCGCAAGCCGTGGATTGCGGCCAAGCAACCGTGTCCAAGCGCATGGGACGTGCATGACAACGTAGAACTACTGGTGTCCGTTTCAGTAGACCTCGCAGGGACGGAGCGTGTTGCCAGTGGTGGATGCCAGTGATGTATTCCCAGTGGTGGTGCGTACTATTTTGTGCCGGCGAGAACACGGGCCGGCCAGCACCGACCGGCCAGCGACTGCACACGGGCCAGAGGACCTACGACACGGCGCCTGCCCTGTGATTTCCCCACATAGTCACTGACTCCCTGGTTGCTTTTGCTGTCAAGGACAGGACATTCCGGGGCGTGACTACGGACACCTGGAACTGGATCCATGCCGTGTCGTGGGGACCGGCACTTTTTCGTCGCTAGCAGTGCAAACATGCTAGTGCGAGACCGGCGACAACCAGGACGAGCCCGTATCCGGCCTCGAGGCCACGCACCCAGGCTACCTGTCCACACTGCAGACCCACACTATAGCCACTACAGGCCTACAGGCAGACACCCAGCCCTCACACCGCAATGTGTCCAGCCCGTCCAGGCCCCGGGTACGGCCGTCATCAGCAATGACGACAATGGCGCAACCGGGTATTTTCCGCTGTACACCGGGCATATTTCGCATCCGGGCAGACCGCAACAAAAAATTTGTAACCGATTACCTAATTGACATAATGGCCCTAGCCGAGACATTCCCGGTATATAAAGGCAAACCTCTGTCATCTATTATCCCCACCGTAGCTCAATAGGTGCTGATTGCTGTTGGCGCCTTCTTGCATTTTTGTGCTTCTGACTGTAGCCTTGTCCTAGGGGTCCCCTGGCGCCTACCCCGTATTTTGCCAGCGTCGCACTTCCGCCAGCGCTAGCACCACAAGCCACAAACTAACAACGAGGCTACCCCCACGAGTCATCGCGAGTCATCACGAGTCATCCACGAGTCATCGACTATCCTCGAGTCCCCGCCAGTCACCGCTGGCCCCCACAGATACCAACCAATCACAGCATGGCCCACGCGTTGATCCAGTCCATCAAGAACTTGACCTCTTCCACAGAGTCCAAGCTCCGCAACGGTATGTTTTTGTGCCCACATCCCGCCTTTGTGGCTGCCCCGTATTTTACTAACACCACCAGCCACCAACAGTGAGCCGTTGGGCCCCTACAACCACGAGCTCATCGAGCTCGCCAGCCTCACACACTCCCGCAAGCAGTTGTCAGTGATTATGTCGGGCCTCGTCAAACGGTTGCGACCGGTGGCGTCGGCGTCCGCTGCCTCCTCCCCCATGAAACGGGCCTCCAGCATGCCCCAGTCCAACGCCGGCGTCGTGCCCCGCAGGTCCAACTCCTTGCCCAACATGAACAAACCCCGCTTCGACGACAAGACCTACTTGACGGTGCTAAAGACCGTCACCGTCATCTTGTACCTCATCCAGAACGGGTCACGTGACTTTGTCGACTGGGTGGTGCTGGCCACCCCCGACCTCATTGCCCCGTTGCTTGCATTGTCGTATCCCGTCAAGTACCACGAGTCCATCAAGTACAAGCTCCGCAAGATCATCACCCTCATCGAATCCCCGGCGTCGTTGCAGTCGTACCGACTACACATCCACAAGCTCCGCACCGACATGATGGTGCCCGGGGTTAAGCGTAACTCCATGGACGGCGTCGACATGTTGCGGGTGGAGCAGCACCTGCCCCCGTCCACCTACTCCCCCAAAAAGTTGCGCCCGGTGTCGGAGTCTTCTGCGCACGGTCTCAACTACACGTTGACCGCGATCTCGGACAACTCGTCCTCAACCAGCCCCCACCCTACCTCCCCCTTCCACGCGGTGTCATCGCTGTCATCGCCAAAGTCGAGTGGTCAAATTCATTTCCATCCCACCAACCCTTTCTCAGGGAAGGTGTAGCTGGGTCGACTGCGGTGGTGGCCGTATCACCACGGGGCGATTGGTCATTTTCCTACGGTGCAATTTATCATGCCATTACTTGATTATGCCATTACTTAGCATGCCGTTGCTTGATTATGTCACTAATTGGTTTTTTCTTGCATTACTATGTCATTGCTTAATTATGACACCGTTAATTGACATCGTTAACACATGTTAACTGCGACATCGTCAACCACGACATCGCAAACTATGATCGCTAAGCATGACTCCGCTATACCTGACACTGCAACCACTACATTACAACCATGACCCTACTTAATTATGTATTGTTTATAGTCCCGTATCTAATTCACGACGTAATGATGGCAGCCCCTTTTTGCAGCCGGGCCACTCCCAATCGGGGCCCCGAGGTGATGGAGAATTTCTTTTTTCTTATGTCGCTTCCACATGTCGCATCTTTGCGTCATGGAAATTATCCACAAGGTGTTTCGCCCCATGGTGCGTCACCGCTAACAATAGAACCAGCTATCTCCCTGGCCCAAAACGGAAAGTGTTCCCTCCCCGGGAAAATACCGCACCGCGATCAGATGACCACAAATGTCGCACCTGCCCTACCAGTTCATGAATTTCTTTTTTCCTCCGCCATTTTTCCGCACCACATGCGCAAATAGGGGCTGCGACATTCCCTTGGAATTACTAATAGTATGCCACTACCACACAAATGTCGCGCCCTCCCCAGTCCAATCGTCAACATATAAAGGGATGGATTGCCACTGCATTTTTGTTCCAATTTGCCCCTTTTCTTCATCATTTTAATCCCCAATCCACATAGTATAAGCATGCAAATTTTCGTCAAGACTTTGACCGGAAAGACCATCACTTTGGAAGTGGAGTCTTCCGACACCATCGACAACGTTAAGTCCAAGATCCAAGACAAGGAAGGTATTCCACCAGACCAGCAGAGATTGATTTTTGCCGGTAAGCAATTGGAAGATGGCAGAACCTTATCCGACTACAACATCCAAA
>NBZC01000011.1:0-194273 GCA_002245345.1 Scheffersomyces stambukii
GTGTCTGAGGGTGGGCGGGGCTGCGAGAGGGAAATTAGTGTCTGATGTCTGCAAGCGGCCGACATTGCGGCTGATGGCCGGCGTCTGGTCACCGTTTGGGGTATACTGAGGTATTTGTAGACTCATTGCTGGGGGGTCGATGTAGTCGTAGGCGAACCATATGGATGAATGGTTAGATTCTGACTGTGATTGCTGTATGCAGAGTGCTGTAGACAGGCCGTCGACAGTTGTGACAGCGGACACTGCAGCGGACACTTCAGCAGACACTTCAGCAGACACTTCAGCAGACAATGCAACAGACAATGCAGCAGACAATGCAGCAGACAATACAGCAGACACTTGCAACAGACAATGCAGCAGACACTTGCAACAGACAAATTCAGCATACTTTCAGCACACTTTCAGAAGACACTTGCAACAAACACATTTAACACTGGCACTTCTATTCAGAAGACACTTGTAACAGACACTTTTAACACTGGCACTTCTATTCAGAAGACACTTGCAACAGATACTTTTAACACTGGCACTTCTATTCAGAATTCAACCTATGACCAAACATATAACGCATCAGCACGAAATGAAGCCTTAACCAGATTACTATTCAAACCCTGACGGCCAATCTCACTCCTGACGGCTGACACCATATACTCTTAATTCACACCATATTCAGTAATATCAACAACTCTAACCTCAGTTCAATTCCAATTGCTCTCTGTAGGCTCGACATGAGTTCAATTCCAATTGTTCTCTGTAGACTGGACATGAGGTCAACTTCCTGATGCTCATGCTAGCTCTAACACAATACTCTCAACAAGCAACCTCACTCTTAGTAACCACACATCCAATGCACTCTCCGTAAACCCAGGTAAACTTTGCTATGACATATCCACCTTCATTACCGTACCCCGATTATACCACCACACCACACACCACACACCACACACCACACACCACACACAACCGCATCACCCTAACATACCTACTTCTTCTTAGGCGTCTTCAATGGCTGCGCCAACGTCTCCAACACCTCTTCATCACTGATCGTCTTCTCAGTACGGTAGAGCTCCCCGTCAAACGTGGGCATGGTGTACCGCACAATGCCGTTCTTGGTGATGGCAAACGTGGTGAAGAACTGGGCCACATACTCCCCTTCCTTCTCCACCACAACCTCGTAGGGCAAAATCACCTTGTGGTTGGCAGGCTCCGCCAACCCCCCACGCGCCTTCTTGGGGTCCTCCAAGTTGCGGATGTTGTAAGGGAATGGCTGGTTGTTGCACTTGGCCTTGAACTCAGACAACACCTTGTGTGACAACTTCATCTTGAGCGCATACGAGTTGCCGGTCAACTTGTACAACGACGTCCGGTACGTCGAGGGCTTGACCTTGCCGTCGGCCGAGGTCGAGATCAAAACGTCCAACCCGTACACCTCGTTCTCCTCAAACCGCACCGTCTCCATCTGGGCCTTGTTCTGCTTGGTGGGGTTAAGGATGATCTCCTTGGGCCCGTACAACACGTTGCGCTCGTGGTTGTGCGAGAGCATGCTCTCCACCGCCACGGTGTCGTACTCCTTGGCCACCCTGGACACAATTTGCGTCACGTCCCAGTTGCGGTTCTTGGGCCTGAACGTACGGATGGCGGCTTCCGATGCCTTCCACGCCGCGTGCAAGAGATCGGCTTTCCTGCCGGTGACGGGGTTCTCCTTGCTCTCGCCTACAACCAACGTCTCAGCTACAATGGAGGGGAACCCGTCAATCTGCACCCCCAACATGATGTTGACCACGTCCCCATCCTGAACGACAATGTTGGCGTCGTCGTCGGCAGAAATGGGCGCCAAGTGGGCAGGAATGTGGTTAGGGTTGACGCAGGTGGGGAAGGCGATGCCCTTGGCGATCTTGGACGTCTTCTTCGAGTTGTAGATCTTGGACAACTCTTCGGTGAGCAACTCGTCTCCCTTGGCGGACAATTCGTAGGTGGAGGCGCCAGCCACCGTCAATGCTCTAACCTGGGCCAACACGCGGTTGGCGATGTCGCCGGCGGTCTTGTACTTGGAGACAACGTCGGAGTTGGCGATGGTGTAGTCAACTGTGGAGTTAGTAGACAGCTCGGCAGGGGTGTGGGGTGTCGATAGTCAGACATTGGATGCCGATGCAGATGCAGACATCGATTCGACAATGAACGCAGACACTGGTCACATTGAATGCAGACACTAGTTGTCGTCAATGCAGCAAGATTCGGCCTCGAATGCAGGCTCTGGGTGCAGACAATGAATGCAGACATCAGACATCGTCATCGGACATCAGACATCGGACACCGCAGACACCGATGCATTCAGCAACCGACACTAATCAGGGCCTCACTCACCTTCCGACACCGGCAAACATCCGTACACACATACTTTCTTTGGACATGATGAAGCGTCAACAGTGCAAACAGGGATGTAAATGATGCTGCAAACCTCCAAAAAAGTGTCCAACAAACAGGGTTGCCTTTTTCGGGGGCCCGGGGGTGTGCAATTTGGGTGTCGTTTTTGGGCTGCGATTTTGGTGTCTGCTCGCCTGGGTCTGAAGTGTCGATTCCATCACTACGGTTCCCACCACGGCACGTTTCCAATCCGGGGCTTCTTGTTGTTGTGCTGCATCGTCTCCCGCATTGGGCATATGGTTGCTGTCGCTACGTCGGTCGGACCAAGGGATTGAGGTGCTGCGCCATCCCCGCCATGACCAACTACATCTTCTGCCTCGCCCACTTTTGCGAGTTGCACGGCCCCTCCACCATCGTGTGCACGCAGGTGACCGCCGGTTTCGACGGCCACGACCACATTGCGGGGCCCTCGAGGGCCCAGACGTGCCCGCTGTGCCAGTTGGTGCTCCCCGACGGCGCCGGCAACGTTGTTTCGCGGGACGACGACGGCAGGGCGTTTGTGTCCACCCACTTTCCATCGTCGCAGCGCCGATTCGCGTCCTTGACGAGGTTGGTGATGAAGGCGTTGTCTGGGGAAACCACCTCTGACGTCTCCAAGCCCATCTTTTACGGTGACGCCGTCAACGGCTACTGCATTTCCAAAATCTTCAAGATTTCCGACGTCAACGCCCGGGGGTCCGAGCGCAAGTACGCCTTGATGTTGGTGGCAGACGCGGAGTCGCTGTTGTTGGCCAACTGGGACATTGTTGCCTTGTACTTCAACGAAATCATCGACTTGGTGCAGGCGAGGGTCAGCGCGGTCCACGACGCCAGCCTCAAGCGCGACCCCTCGGGCAATGGGATGTTGGACAATGAGAGGTACTTGCGGCGGTCAATGATAAAGCCCAAGTCGTTGGTGGGGCTTATCAACGATGACCACATCTTTGTCAAGTTCCACATGTGGGGTATGGAGTTGCTTCGCGACGTGTTGAGGTAGACCCCCATGGAGGGCACCACTGGTGCTACATTGCTTCGTTTCACATCTGGGTTCACTTCTATGTGCACAACCTACATGGGGGGTTAGCCAGCTCGCAACCACTGCATTCAGTTTTGTTTGTGTCTCGTTCGCCGATGGACTAATCTCATTAGCACCGATTGGTCTCAGGTCGTTGGTTAACCCATTGGCCATCATAGCAATAGATTCTATCAAAAGTTTAGCATTATTATGAATCTATTATCAACCTTCTCCTGGAAGTTGATACAAATGACACACATGGACATGAAAATCGATCCTATCCACATTCCTGGAATCCTTGTAGCAATATATTTTGGATCAGCTTATTAGCCACCCAGTTCTCTGAAAAGCTCACTTTTGCTTTGCTTCAACCAATTTAGCTCTTCTAATTATCCAAGGGTCGTATCTCAATGGAGGAAATTCGTGCTCCAGGCTATATTTTACTTTGCCCAAATTAAATATTTCCTTCCTATGCAAGTTGGTCATCTTCTTAGTGGCTTTCACTTCTAATACGGTTTCTGCATCGCAACATTTGATACCAATATCGTCGTTCTTGCAAATGTTTGATGGGACCCAAAGATCCAACACACCACGATATGTGTGTTGTTCATATTGCCTATATCGCAACCCTTTTGGGTACTCTCTTTCCAACACTTGCTTGTACGTTGATGGAACCCAACATAACACTCCTTCAAACAAAGACCGTCGTAACGGATTCATTTCTTGTATTTTATAATAGTGGTTATTTCTGCAATTAATCAAATCTTTATTGGCAAACAATCTACTCTTTTCAGCCACCAAATTATTCTCTAGATCTTCATGGGAAATAGTAGCTGATCTGTCTTTATCAGTGAATTCTGGATCAAGCATTTGTTTGAACTCCAATAATTCCTTTGCCGACAATTCTTCAGTATCAGAAGGCGATGTGGCAAGTGCCGTTATGTCAACGTAAAGGCCACTGGAAATGTCAATAAACCTTGCATCTATGGTATTTAGTCCATTTGCTCTACCTCTCAGAACAAGGTTGGGATTCACATCCAAATAATAACTCCCTAATCCGATATTCAAGTCGTCAGCTTCTAAATCAATAATTATAGATTGATTGTACTTTTCCGCTAATATCAACAAATCCTCAATACTAGTCTGCACATCTAAATCCTCGTCCCAAGGGAGACTCAACCCGTTCCAATACCACCCAAGTAAACTTCCATGTGCCAACCATGTTTTTATTCCAATTGAATTTGTAAAATGTAACCATGCCCTGGTAACTCGATGTAGAATAGCTTTCCTTTCATAAGCTGAATATTCTAATTTCCTGAAAAACCTCCAATCATAGTGATTTCCCTGGCGAGTCTTTTTGATGTACGCCTCATGGAAATACTTTAGACTGGGGCCCTGGTCAGGCCATTTCCCGTCGTAATTGTTTAAAAGCTTCCGACCCAATTCCGTCTCTTTCAAGCGAGTTAACGTATCTCTATACTTTTGGAAATCAAATTGAAAGTCCAGCTTGGTTAATTCACCACGGTCCTGTGTTTTCATAAATATTAATTGATCAAGGAAGTTCAGTGCCGGGAACAACGGTGAAAGAGTGTTCCTGTTTTGAACTAAATGAGCACGAACTGACTTGATTATGTCAACAAGTTTAACAAGACGCCGGGTCCCATTCCTTCTGAATTCCGCAATCAACTTCAGCAATGCCGGCTTGGCAAGACCATGATATTTCGTGGTAGCTACTAGCGGAACTATCAAGTTCTCACTGTTGGGTCCAGCCCCAGTAAAAATCATTCTATCAGGTATCAGAGCGGTGGTCAACAAATGCTGGATCCCATAGACCGACCTTGCTTCCTCCATCATTGCAGCATCACTTGGCCCCATGATGCTAAAAGGCAAGTTCTCACCACCGTAATCCTGACAGCGGTTCATGAAATTGGTTTCTTCCAATTCGTACCTCTGGGCGAACCTCTCACACCCAAGTGCAACCTCTGCAATATCCATGTCTGACATACCCAAAAAACTCGGCCAATCAAATGGCTCCTCGATATGTACACCATTATCGCCCAGTTTCAACTGTCGCAAGATGGAGTGTAAAACCAAAGCTGGAAACAAGCGTGGATCATAGCCATCGATATATCCAGGGTCTGGTTCCACACCTAGCCATTCCAAAACATCATCTGGAAAGTATGAAGATTGCAATCCACTTTCAATGCCCGGCATCGCAAGGAGCATATTCTGCGCATCAACAAACCCTACATCCTCTGGCGACTGTCGCCACATTAGCCTGGCGATTATAGCTACAGCAACAACAGTAAGAAAGATCGCCGCTCGTTTGGGCCTCAGCACTCGTGACCATCTCTTGATCTTTGACTTTATCCCAAAAGTGTACGATGTGTCCAGACCCCGATCCATCCGGACTACAGTAACGGTAAAATGCAGAATTATAATGCCGCGAAATTGGCTTTCACTTCTTCATTCGTAATTTACTAATAATAAATATCGCTATACAATAACCATTACGCAAGAAGCTGCTTCAACTTGCCCAGACTGCTTAAAGCCTGGATATCAGAATTGCCCCCAATTTGTTTACCGTCTATAAAAATGTTGGGCACCGTTCTTTGCCCGGTGATCTCGTGCAATCCCTGTTGAATGGTCAACCCGTTGGAAATGGTGTCTAACTCTACCAATTTATAGTCCTGGTGTAATCCATCTAACAATTTCTTGGTGGAGGTGCAATAGGGACAGTAACTCTTGGAGTACACCACGACCTTGTGGCCATCAACGTCAGATTTGATTTGGTTGATTATCTCGCTAGGTACCGGAGAGGCAGGAGTTGACCTGAACCATGATGTTATGAATTCAAACATGTTTGCCGGAATATGAAGCAAACTCCATAAGAAAAAGCAAACCAATATGTTCATCAGTGTTTTTCTCAAAACATGTGGTAGCGCAATATATATATGTAGTATTATGCAATTTCTAGTACGCCCTACCGGTATGCAAAGAGACGCTGTTTCTCAAATACGATTTCGGCATCAATGTTGTAGACGTCCAATGTGTCGTCTTTGAAATTGTACTGACCATTTGGCTTCAACTCCTTTGATTCTTGGTACAATTCCGCCAAAGTTGCGTTCGAAGCCACAGGTGCAATCTCGGGACTGAAGGTGCCCACCGTTATGTGAAATATCGCAGTCAAGCAATCCAATTTCTCAACGGCACAAAGCTCAGCATCATAAAATTGAAGTACCTCAGCTCTGATGCAAATTAATTTGTCACGGTTTACCACAATTTGCTTGAGCTGGATATCTGCGTAATAATCAAGATATGACCTATGTTCAGCTGAATTCCCCTGTCCAAGCCTGGAAACCAATGCTTTCCACTTGATGCGAGCGGCCTTGTCCCCTTTTGTGCTTGCAACATGTCCGAGGGTAATGTGGAATTCCTCCTGAACTCTCTGTATCTTTTGTAGCTTTTCCCAATGCTGGTTTCCCGAAAGCACGCTACTTATGCTTTCGATTAATTTTGAATGGTCTATGGCTATCCCATAGTAAGCCGGATCTTTTTTTTTGCTTCTATCTTTGGTCATATCCTTTGTGAAGGATGGCTTATATTCTAGTGCTTTTTGAAACAGCAGCTCAATTTCCTCATCACCAGGAATCACCTTCACCAAGTTAGGGAAATGCTGATGAAGTTCTTTCAATATAACCTTTATATTTTCAAGCGACGAATTCTCCGACAATGACAAGTTTACAATATAATCAAATTCTGAATCTGGGCTTCTAGTATCGTCAACTGCTTGTAGCCGCTTGATAAAGCCTTTCATAACATTGGTTGCTAATTTTTCATCTGAATCAATTTTAATTGACTGATGATTATCACCCCGTTGTTTGATCCTACTATAAGTTAAATCCCACAATTTAACTTCGTCAACCTCATGGACAAAATTGAGCCCAATAAATTTTAATTGAACATTTTTGTCGATGTATTGATCTCTCTTTTGCGCCATAGTGGTGAATATTTGTCTCCTTTCTCGGTACTCCGAGTTATTCCTGTCGAACAAAACAACGCGATAATTGTCCAAAGTTTTGAGTGCAAGATCTACTATCTTTAATTTTGAGTTCCTACCGATGTTATCATTCTGAATATGAATCCAATCGGGATTAAGATAAGCAAGGGTGTTGAAAACCGTGGTCTTTCCACATCCAATGGTTGCAATTGGCACCAAAACGTACTTTACTTCATCTTCTAACGTTAATCCTGCCATCTCTACCCCAAGCCTCTCATCCATTGAAAGCAACTTCATACCACTGGTTTCATGCAAATGATTCAAAAAAAGTTGTCTTACCTTAATAATGCCGTGGCCGTTCTTAAACAGTTCTTTTAATTCTGGTTCTTTCTCAAATAACTCATTCACAAATTCAAGATACTTTTTGGTGATGTACTTATTCTTTTTCATCCGCACAGACAGTATGGGTATTTCATCAATAATAAGCTGTTTCGTAACTTCTCTAAATTGACGGTATAACAAGTAGGGTTGTTCAAATTTGTACTTGAAGAAGAAATCATTTCCCTTCGACTTGCATCGGATAACAAACCCTTCTACTTCCCGTTCTTCATAGGTTCCAGTCTCGCTACAACCATGTAAGAATGTCATCAACGAATCGAAGTCTTGGAAACGCAAATAGTCTACCGATTTGAATCCCCACTCATCAGCAAACAGCTTAACTTGATCAATAGCAATAGTATTGAAGCCAATGGTGTTGTAATTCAACCCATGCAAATACAATCCTGCTTTGTCCTTGGAATAAGGAAGAACATGTTCTTCAAATTCATCATCACAAAGCTCTGCTACCGCCGTCAAGTTGTTTTTATATAAGTAGCGGGCCAATTGCTTGACTCTGTCGGATCCTCCAAGCTGGAGCTTCAACTGCTTCTCACCCTCCAAGGCATGGTTTCGTGTGGTCTCATCACGAATCCCCGTGGAATGCTTCGAGCATACAATGATATCGCTAGTACTCAAGCCCGAAAGAAACATAATACAACCATTTTCTTTCAAGGTGACATCATAGGGCCCACTGGTCTTTTTGAGACTGCTCTCTTTGGTGAAAGGCTTTTCTCCAACATTGAAGAACTTATCATATCCTCGGACAACAATAGAGTCGTTATTGGTGGTAAACAACCCTCTAGCCTGGATGGGGAGGGTGAACTTGTCCTTGCCATAGTCCCAATCCTGGAACTTCCATGAGTCAACAACAACCGAGGTATTGCTCGCAGTGTTTGTAAACTTAATACATCGCCCTCCTTTTTTCAACTTTGTCGACTCCTCCAACTTCGCACACAAATCCTTGATTGCTTCTGGACTGTCTCTAATCACCATCACCACACTTTAGTCGTCTAGTATTTGTTGTCGAAACAAAAATAGTCTACTTTTCACCACAAATTTTAAAGATTTCAACTGAACTCACTCTTACACAGCACACCCCTTTGTTTCTATACCGGTAATTACTAAACACTTATCATTCGTAAGGCAAATAGTGCATTCTTTAATCAAAGATTTTGCTTATACTGATTTGGTCTCCGGGTAACCCTAGTGATCAAGAAACACAGAAACCACAATTTGATAACCAGTTTCTGGAGCACAAGTACATCCTTCATCACATTGAGCATTAATGTCATATGGGGTCGACATTGATGAGGCCGACGTGGCGGTCCTCAATCAAAATTTGGTCAAATCCAAAGAGCTTTTCTCGGCAATTGGAAAGTCTCTTCTGAAGATCTCCCACAAAACATCCAACGCTTCGTCCAGTATAAAGCCTGTGTTGGCTGATGTGAACAAATTAACCAAGAATAAATCGGAGGTCGAGAATGGGTTGTCGTTGTTGAAAGAAGTGAGCGAGCTGGCTGCCACTATCAATGACTTTGAGAACATCTTAAACAATCCTATTGAAGATATTGGACTACACAAATATATCACCACTTTGACCCAACTGAAAGCATTGTTCAAACAGATTAAACCCCGATTCAAACACTTCAAAGGAATCTTAATCAACTTTGAAAGCTTGATTGACAAGTCAGACATGAAAATACAAACCTACTTTCAACATTTGGTGAATGAAAATGTCGACGTCTTGTTAGACACGAAACGAAATCAATTGAAGGAAATCACCGCCATATTCAATTACTTCAATGATGATGAATATGTTAAAAAGTTGTATGTTAGAGCTAGAAGCAACTTGTTGAACTCCAAGATTAAGCCTTTAGAGGCCGATACACAAGCTAGAAACCGAAATTCCAATATTCCGTACGAGAGAGGAACCAATGGTATTACCCGTTTCAACGAGGTCCTTACCAAAGAAATTGGAAATGAGTTGTCTTTATTACAACACTTGCAACTTTCACCACAAAAGTTGCTAAATCCCATTACGGAAAATTCCATTGGCAATGTATATCATCATCAAATCATCAATAATTATAACCATTTCTTTGATTCTGTGCCAGCAATTATTAACAATGACACATTGATCCTAGAAATTATTGATAATTTACTTCGGTTTCAATCTTTTATGAATCAGGTTGGCATAGAAAACAAAGAATTTACCAATGGTGTCAACTTATTCATTACCAAAAATTCGGTATTGTTCAGAGAGATGATCAAGATGATTGAAAAGAGGTTTCAGCTGTTTGAAAAATTTAATGATATGGGTATTCCCGAGATAATAGTTGATTTAATCAGCAAACTTAGAAAATTCAGTGAATTCCATCAACCACTTTTAAAGTTGATCGCAAATTACAAATTAGGTGACTGGCTAGTAGTAAAGCCCCCAGTGAAGTTCATAAATGTCTACACTTCGGTAATACCGAATGCCAACAATGAAGAAAGTCCGGAATATCTCTTGTCATCCTTCTATTCTGATATAATAGACTCCATTATGATTAACATTGAAATTGGACTCAAAACAGTAGAACCATCTATCAAAAAATCTACACAAGGGTTCATGTTGATCAAGAATTTAGTCATGGTAGAATCAATCATTAATCGTTCTCAGGAATTGTACAAAAGTATGGGAAATTTGGGACTCGAAAGATTGAATAAACTCAAAAACAGATTTCTAAAAATATTTCTTGATGATTGGAATTATGCTTCATATATCATTATTCGAGATATGACATCTATTGCCACTCAGCATGCCCACCAGGGGGGCAGTGTTGGAACCGGTGGTTCTGCAGGGCATTTGTCATCTAAAGAGAAGGAACAAATCAAAGAGTTGTTCAAAAACTTTAACGAATCATTCGAAGAAGCAATCAAAAATTATGAGCGGTACAATATTACTGACTCAAATTTACGGAATTACTTGAGCAACGAAATCAAAAAGTTAATTGTGAGTGCTTATTTCAAATTGTATGACAAGTACGGTAACAGTGATTTCACCAAGAATAAGAATAAGTACATAAAGTACGACAAAACTCAGTTTGAAAAATTATTGAATGAGAAACTATGATCGATAATAGTACGAGGATATTCAAAGCTTGATTTCATTACGGAAATATGGTTTTGAAGATAAGGAAATGACAGTTGGCTTTTTGATTATTCAATATGACTGGTAGATGCGGTAAAGTGCTTGCATTAATCAATATTACATACATATTGACTTGAAGTGAATTTTTTTTGTTGTTACATTCGCTCGTAAATGCTGAAGAATTCAAAGAAAAAGAAGTAACGCTATTCTTGCATTTACTGTCCAACCTTGAGCAACTTCAGCTCAAGTCAAGATACGTTTCATACAATAAACCGTCTCATTAGTTAGTTTTCGAGCATAACCATGATTCGTATTCGAGGAAATGTTGGTGGCATTAATTCATCTTGAGGAATTATGATCTCTGTATCAAATACATTAAAAGTGACACAACATTAGTTCGAAATGCTAAGAAAAATTGCTAAGCATGCCAATGAGATACAGGGTTAGTTGAACTTATTGTTTCTTACCGAATTTCATCCCCGATAGTTTTCCGTTTCCTGGAAATATGTTTGCGGATTACAGCTATGAAATTTGACTGCAACCACTCAAAGGTGGTACTCGGCATTGTGTGTGCTCAGTAACTCCGGTGCGAAAACGAAGAATATCTGGAGCCCTTGCATTTTGTACAGCCTGAATACCCGGTACTATCTTTTCTCCACGTCATTTTGAACTATCAACATTGGGTGCTATCAAATTGTTCCATCCAGTGACAGCTAGGGCAAACAATAGAAAAGAGCTAGGGAAAGTAGCAAAGAAGTAAGGGGCCACATTTGGTGCCAACAACTACAGCCGACCACCGCCTGCATACGATGATCTACGTCGATGGTCAATCACTGCACAGTTCTTGATCAAGAAAATCGTAATATGCATTTGTCCAAAACCAGCATGTAAACAGATGTGGACATGAGATGCCTCCAATTCATACTACTGCAGAGAAGTAAGCATAATTCATGTTTCGAGGTGCTAGGAGTGCATCAAGCAAACACTTCGTGCATGCCATATTGTGCATTTTAGAATGAGGCCTGTTGGATGCAGGCATGCAAAAGTTTTTAGGGTGTACAGGTGTTGATTGGTTTTGATGTGCATGTTCATATTTCCATTATGCACCATTTGTCAAATGTACAGTGCCTTTTATATCTGGTAGCAAGTGTGTGCTGGTGTCGGATCACAAAACTTCCGTGTCGCATCCGAGAAATCGCAGCCGAACAGCAAATTTTGGGTCAACACGGAAGTAGAACCACCGCGCAAATCCACAAGTAGCCTCATTGTAAAAACGGGTGTGTCAGTTTTGAGCAGTATTTTTTGTCCAAACAGGCAAAAATGTCAAGTTACAAAATTGAAAGGATCCATGACCCCTCCTATTGGAATAATTCTATTCCTATTGTAATTAATTTTTGATTCCTCTAAACCCAACGCAATCAATGGATGTCAACAATATACATCCTTTGTATTGTGCGAAAGGGTAATGTGTATTATGGTTGCATTCTATTAAAAGAGGAGTTGACCAAAGGCTAGAAATGGGAGAAAAGTTTGAAAAGGAACAAAAACGTAACATCTGGCGGATTCATTCACCTGCTACATCTGGTACAGAGATACCAAGAATAGCTCATAACAGTAAATCCCAATGCGGAAACACTTGACGGTAACAGCAAGAAAACGGAAGCAAGTCCGATTTGTTCCGGCTAATATGTGTTATTATGACAGGGAAACCCTTTGAAAGAAAAAAGTCGTATTCCGAAAATTCCTGATATGAGAGTTTCGGTCTGTTTCACAAAATAATCCATCGCACAATCATTCAATATTCTAATTTAAGTAGTTGCTCATTATAACTCACAAATGAAAGAAAACGTCTTGGCAATACAATAGAGTAGAAGTGAATCCTTGCAAAGATCAACCAGAAACACTACCAATCATCCTTTGTTGTATCACTTTCTTGGTCTAACAGTATCGTACAAGATACTGTGCTTGTAATGCGTGTTCACGAGAAGAATTTGTAGTAGGTTTCATATGTAACTCATAAAAACCATGTTTCATGGCAAATACTATGGGAAACTTTGTTTTCGATTTGAAATTCCTTGATTTCTTTATTGGCCATTCTTATTCCACACAGAAGTGCATGAATTGATGTCACGAAACACACGCTTTAGTGATTGATAATTACAGCCATACAAATACCGAAACATAAAGACAAAAGAGGACGTCCAGAGATATTGAACACTTATAGGAAGAAACACTTGGGAATTAGTTGTTCACTAAGCCTTTGTCAGTAAAATACAACAAACCCTTTTGGAATTGTTCAGCTGTCACCGTGACACTTTTTCACAACATGAGTCTTAATCTGTCCCAATCTAGGAACATTACTAAAGCAAATATTTTTTATCTTCGGTATTTGCAATTACATAAAAAATATCATATTTTCGGCTTAATAGATAATATGACAAGAATTCAACAGGTTGCTAATTTGACAAGAATTATAGTCATATTTCAATATCTATTGTCATTTTGTGGTTCAAAAGTTCGTAATTGACATTTCAGAATCGAGAAATATTTTCTGTAACCTTGGTGATTCTACGGGTTACTATTTGCTTCAGATAGCCTGGTACTGTCTACTCGTAAAATAGGTGTCTGTTATGTGGTGCAAAGGTAGGGATTTACAACAAAGGAATTTCTCAAATGCTATATGGATATTCTTGGACCAAATGATTGAATTAAATCTTGGGCATGGTATGATTTGCACTTTTTCAATGGTGAGATGATGTTTAATTAGTGCAAACGTACAGAGTATGCACGTATGTCACAGCCCAATACACTTGTTGATCTATAAGGTAGCTAAAAACTGGATCCGTTCAACGTTTTCAATGAATTCGTCAATACATAAGCACCAAAAACCAACCAAAGTACAATTTTGTGATTACTATTATTACTTTTGACACAAATTCTATCATTTTAAGCTTTATGCCTGGCACAGTATTCTGCATTTGTGCCAGTGGTTCGTGTGGATTCTTAAAATCTTGTCATATCAGGGACAATCGCGACTAGATGTACCTACGACACAAGCTTAGTAATATTATTACAAAAAGTTTTGCTACGTCATGACGCAAACAATCTGCTAACATTTTTTTCAACTAAAGCGCTAAATACGAATTCACATCGTCCTAAGATTACCCACCCAAGCAGTTGCTTGTAGATTATTCGAGTATGCTGCCATTTGGATTCCTTGGATCAAAAAGAAAAGTCATACATTCTCAGCAACGAGAAAGGATATGAATAAAAGAGATGCAGGGAATTACTTGATAATTATTGACCAGAATTATCGTTTAAATTAGAGCCTCTAAATGACACAATGCTCCTATGCATCAGTGTGCTCCACCCAAACGTCCATCTTGTATGATAATTCTCGTATCTTTTACTGAGCCGAATTTGTATTCTTGGATCAAAGTCGACTCGGAATTAGTCACATAACAAGAAATAAGGAAGGGGAAAGCAAATTTGTACTAAATTAGTTCCGACATATTTTGTTAAAGACCGGCGAAGCCATGCATTACAATAAAAATCGAAGGACTATTAACCATAGAAAGTACCACGACATTTTCCTGAATTGAGGAAATATTTAGAATGCATTGCCCCAGGATCTGAACAATACACAAAAAAATTTTTTGATATGTCCCACACAGAAGAATCTGCAAAGAACTGCAAAGAACTGCAAATTATTTTTTAACTTTGACATTTAATATAAACAAACTTGTAATAAGACACAAATCAAAGCTTAAGAAAAATTTGGCATGATTATTTTCAATAGTGCTTTCATGCATGTCTGCAATACCTTATATATCAAGAGTTTAAAATTTCTTTCTGAATTCTACACAAAAAATATTGACCAAAAATTATGCAAAGCATTAATTTTTTCTTGGACTTTTTGATTTTTTTTACAATCAAAACCAAAGATTACAGTATAGAAGCAATTTAATTATTATAAAATGTAGTTTAAGTCCCGATTTTTTGGCAGTTGATCTAACTACTTATATCCATAAATCATTTTGTTGTATTTTTGACGGGTTCAAAAAGCCATCATTTATATTTATTAATTCCATTCTAGCAGCATATATTTACAATCCATAATGAATTTGAATAATCTCGTAAATGAGCCTCCAAAACCACCAACCTTGCCAACACCATCCTCGAAGAGAGTGAGCCTACCACCTATTTCTGACATTTTGATGCAGGCACAGCAACCAAATTCTCCATCTTTATCTCAATATCACCAGCAGCCACCAATTCAAACTACTCAACATCAACCCCCACAGTATGCATTGCCACCACTCTCTAGAGCTCATTTCCCTCCACCACCACCTCAACACCAACTTCCAGTTCAAGTGCAAGCGCCTCAGCAGCCAGGTAACTACAAGTATTACGACTATTATCCCAGTGACCACCACTCAATAAGTTCGCCATCCACTCATGTGCTAAACAGATCTCCGTTGTCTAATAATGCATCACCAATTTATCATACTTCACCTCAAGCACCTGCAATAATAAGACATAATTCATACGCTTATAAGGATGAACGCGAAAGATCGATCAGCCCTCCTAGTATGAATGGGCAGAGTGGAAGTAAGAGAAAAACTAGAAACAATTTACCAAAAGAAATAACTTACATTTTATTGAAATGGCTTAACGACCATTTGAATCATCCATATCCAAATTCATTTGAGAAGAACCAATTGATGATGGCTACTGGTTTGAACCAACAGCAATTAAGTAATTGGTTCATCAATGCCAGAAGAAGAAAAATCAAACTGTTGAAAGAACAGAAGAGGCTAAATTTGGTTTAGTTGCATAGTTCTCGTTTCATTTCTTTGGTCACGTTATCGGATTTATTTCAATGTATTTTTTTTTTTGAAAATTTTTGATTGTTTATAGAGTTTACAAAACGGCTACGGATTAAAAAGTGAAGCAGTTCTAGACAGAGAATTTGATTTGGATGCATAGGAGATTATTGGGCTGTCAACAATCTATGATTTCATCATGAATTAATTAAGTAATTCGAATTTCTAGTATCATCGACCAATAGTGAGAGTGACGACAAAGTATTACTATTGTCAATGCACCTCTATGCAACAAAATAGTGGAAAAAATCGATTCTCGAATTTTACGACCAGCATGGCATGAAAATTATTTATAGGAGTATTTACTAGTTTTTTGACAGGGAATGTATCAATATCATATTTTTCGTAAGATTAAGAAGCAATGAAGAGTTATTTTAAGTGCTGAGAGGTTGATACCCCATTACGTGTAATAGTCCCTTGCCTAGGAAGGCTTTCTAAATGCTATCTGTTTTCCTTTCTTGTTGGCGAGTCGCATTTTTTGCAACGTTGATATCGAAACATCGGAACAAGAAATCTGTTTCCATCTACTTCTTTGTCCAATTGACTAAATCAATATTTGTTACTTGACCTTTATCATTTTTTCGTTATTAATTTGGTTTTGCAAGAGTATAGAGTATCCGTATTGAGTAACTAAATGAATATTTAGTGAGGCGTGGCTTTTGAGAATGGATCAATGTTTTAGGATATACTATTCACTCAAGTTTCAAATAGACTGACGAAGCGGAAGTATAGTGTTCGGTACTGTTGACGACCGGAATGAAGAGAGTCCTAAATGCCACTATTTTGATGCCAAAATTGAACAGCTATGAAATAACCAAGTTTCTAGATCTTTTATTTGTATGTGAAAATGGAGTACATTAATTTTACGAAAAACAATTGGATCAATAACAGGTTGCAATATCTAGCCTTAAAACATCAAAAATGTTTCCTTGGATAGAAATCGCTTTTCAATGAGCCAATATATCCAGCAATTCTGTGTAAGTATGATCTGTTTGTTAATCAGTAAGGGTGGTTATTGTAATACTATCATAAATGGCCCTTCTTCAACCGTGTTCGACTAACTTCGAATAATTGAACTATGAATATTGATAAATAAGTTCAGAGATTTAGTACCCCACCAATTTGAAGTTGAATAGGTATACTAATTAGGTATTGGATCTGATACTTCTCGGTGGTTCTTTGAACGGGTTTACTTACTGTAGGGATCCCGTAATAGATGGATTTTGTTCAAACATGATTAATTTACATTGGCAACGCTGAGTGTTGCAAGAGTACTCGATTAGCCTAGAAGGCTGTAATTTGAGGTATTTTAATCTCAAAATTGATTAACAGAATTCTGACTCTTTGCGATCTCATGTTCGCAACTAAATCAAAAGCAATTTGTACATTATCAACAGAGGATGGGTAAGTTCCTACTACCTCCTATTGAACAACTGAATATTGCATACTCTAAGTTATTCGAAAAAAAAACTGATAACTTCAAGTTCTTATCCTTCAAGAGATAAAGACAAGAATGCAACCTCTGGCAACATACTTAATAAAGTGATTGGAGGTAAATAGTGAATCAGCCTTGTTCCCCTGGCATTTTCATCGGTCCATTTTCATGTAGTTGACAGTCGTGAATATTTTTACCTTAAGATTTATCAGCACAAAATTAATTTTTGTTAGATATTTGGTGTACACTCAAATTCTGTCTAGGATGTCTTGGCCATGAAAAATGCATTTGGCAGCAGTATTTTTACTAGGTTGTCATTTAACGTCTAAGGTTGTCATTATGTCTTGCCTTTCGAAAAACATAACTTTCTCTTACTTTTCTTTACAAACACGTCGTTTACAATTGTCGATTCCTTCAAGAAAAACGGTTATGACCTGGTGGGCACTGTGCGGGGCACGGTTACAAATAAACAGCAATCAGCTAAGTTTGAAAGCCAAGAATAAAATATAAAAACTGTGTAAATTCAGTAGAAAAATGAATCACGTGCTCATGTGAGTATTTTCTTTGAATGTTCCAAATGAGAATGATCCTAAAGGAAGCTAGGCCTAATCATTATAAAAAAGATTGAACCCTTTTTTTAGGGTCGCTCAACTAAATTTTTGTCACAACCAGCAGCATAAAACGATTATTAGTTAATCCTTTGTATTTTACTAGGTCGAAAAAAGGCGTGTGATTTGCTTCAACTAATCGTGTAAATTGACTCGAGTTGCAGATACTGGCCGGCACTATTGATTGGTTTGACAACTTTGAGAAAAGTAAAACAGAGAACGTGCAAAGCTTAACGTTCCTTTTATATTTCTGAAATTACTATTGTAGTTTGATTATCTTCCTGTGAATGATTTTCTCCATAGATTTGCAACGAAAACAATAATTAGTTCATGGAACTGATAGCTCAATTTGGCTTTTCATGTAAATGGTATCCTGCATTTAAGTTGCTGTTTTATCCGGTCATCACTGAATAGTATTGAATATTCATTCTAAAAGTGGGCATGCTGATTTGCAGACTATCAATTGTACTAAAGTGAATCACTTCAAGATATGTCGAGATTTCAAACTTAATTCATTTGAGGTTGCTAAGTAATCTTATTATTAAACATACGTGGTTTAAACTTTGTTGTATAATTATTATTGTTTACAAGAATTAGACTGAGAATGAAAGGTGTATTTTCTTCTGTTAGACAAAGCCAGTTCTTAATTAGTACTCGAGGATGGCCCTGTCTGCTAGCCACCTAACTCTTCTCATCTATGATAACTTGTACCGCAATATATTTGATATATGCAGAACCGAATTAACGCATCGTAAGTCCATTTTTGTGTTAGCTAACTTGACGAAAGAGCTCTGATCATACCAAATGAAGATGATTTTATAGTTTAGCGGCTTTGAAGTTGGTTGACTTGCTTCAATGATGCCTTTCTGTTGTGTTGTTTTGAGCATACCGCCTTAAAATTTCGTGAAAGGGATGACTTCATAGTGACATTATTTTGTCGCTCAATATGCGTAAGACTCACACGTCAGGTACCCGACAATAAGGCTTTTTTTTATTTCAATTTCTGGCTTGCTTGTACATTGGATTTATAAATCCGATCGTACATAACCAATCAAGTCATTCATATAACACTTGCATTTGAATACTACAATAGACTAAACTGGAAACCATACAAAATCGTATTGCCCCAGCAAGATTCTTGTCTAACAGTGTTTACGTCTGTTCAAAGTGTTACATCTTTTTAAGAAAATAACGTAAAATAAGAAACATATTGATAAGTCAAAAAGCAGACTTGTTTGTCAAAAAATTTTGACAATTTGATTCAAATTATTTTTTTTATTTTTTCTTGGCATAAATCTACCCTCGGATCTTATTCTGCGACATTTTTCCTGATAGTATAGATTGTGTTCCAATTCATAAAAATAAATTCTGTCCACAATCGTAATGAACCGCAGCTAGCCTCGTACAACAATGGCTCCAAAATTCCAGACATAACCAAAGTATCTAGATTTTGGGGATTGAAGGTCAGAGGTCAAAACCTCCAAATGTAATAAACCGATAACTCCTGTGACGACAAACAATACATTCGGAAATAACACACTCCTGATTGTAGGGGTTTCCATGAAGCTTGTTTCTAGACCTGTCTTATTTTTCAATCATTCGCCAATTAAACTTTTAATCAACAGTAAATGAATCCCCAGACGCTAATTTTGAACCGTAGACATTGTCACACATTTTCTGCAGCTAATCTTCAAACAAGGGAAAAAATATTCTTCACCTGGTCAAACGTTTTTCAAAACTCTCGCTAGCACAAATGCTGAGGTTCACGGAAAGTGTACAAGAAGGACATGAGACGAATATGCATTTCGGGAAACTTACATATCCAACTGAAGTAAAACGACAGCAACTCATATGTATCAGTTGATGGCAATGTATATTTCGAAGTTTTCTTCTTCACAACGCCATCATTCAAATGGAATTGAGAATCAAAATAGTATGATTTTTTAGGTCGTGCATTGTCGTGCAACATCATTGATTATCTTATATTCTTTCTTTTCATATTCCACAACCGTTTAGTTTTTTCCTGGCGATGTCAAGTACCCCAACATTTACTATTGTATTCCTCAGCAAAGCAAGGTATAATTTAATAGTCTATTTTTAGTTTCAACATTTCAGCATTTCATTTATTCTGAAGTTTTCATTATCTTGATCACAGTTGTTTCACCCTTTGCGTTGTTAGTCGTGCAAGTTTGTGTGCAGTCAAGTAATTAGATCATTTATCCAAAATGTTTGTATAAAATTCATAGTTGATTTTAATCCTTTTCACTAAACACTCATTATACCTTTAATCAAGTATAAAATTTGGCTATAATTATTTGGTTCTAGCAAGGAGTGCAAAAAATTTTGCTTTTTGACAAAGAAGCTGGCGAAAGTATCAATTTATGATTTCTAATACTATTTGTTGCATTCTTAAGATTCTTGTTAAATTATTGATAGAAGGTGTGCACAATTGACTGTGATTTCTTCTATTACTTTTTTCGAAATCAATCTTCCCCTCATACTAGTAACTTAATACTACTTTATCATGATTGTATCAAACCAATTATTTTTTGACAAAATTGGTGAACACGAGTATCTGTATGGTCTTGTTAGAACAATAAAATGTGTCAACCTTGAAAAGTGTGGTTTTCTATAGCAATCTTTCTCTGTTTTGATTTCTCTTTAATCAAGGCGTAAATAAACCTAAAGTTTTCATTAGAGTATAATATTATATACACAAGTCCGATTAGCATATCTCTTACCAATTTGGGTAGCAATTTTCTGATAAGTTTTTGCTTAGCAATGTGCGGAATCTTAAACAATATCTTCCCTTCCACTAAAGAATCTCCGAAGACCATTTAAAAAAACAAAAGTCGCACGTGAATTTTTATCGTGGATAAAGAATTGCTCGTATTCCAGATTGTTAACTGAAGTAAATATTTCACGTGATAAGAAGCGCGTGGTTTTATTGAAGAATGAAAAGGTAAATACGTAAGACATGGTGGTCAATTTGAAAAGACTGGCTAACATAATAAGCTGGTAAATATGGTGGCGACATCGGACGCGCTAATAGCAGTATCAGATCATATTCTTGGGTCGATAGATGATTTACAAAAGGTGGAATATAATAAAAAAGGACGGAAGTACAGATTTGTCAATAATACTTTTCAGCGAGTTCGTGAAGAAGATAAACATCTAGTTATCTTTCCTGAAGATCTCTCCCAAGATTTAGGATTATTATCAGCATTCAGTATTCTTTACAATATCAATAATGGAGAAATATTGACACAATTTCCTGAATTCTGTACTACTATCTTGGGTATGGCGCAACAATTGGAACATAACAAATGGTACGAAGAAGAGAACTCCTCGGTGATCCACCTACGCAATGCAAAATACGACCCGAGATACCTAAAAGAATTTGCCAAAGATTACATGCAGTTACATCCAATTAAACCTTATCACATTGAGTGGGGTATCAATTTGATGATAGCCGCAAAGCTAAATTTCTTACACACAGATCACCACATTGGAACTAAACTTGAAGGGTTTTACATGAGGCAAATAGTGGAGGATTGTTTTGGTGAAGAAGCGTTGATGTCTTCCGACGTCTTAGTTGCATTGAAAAGTTGTGTTCATTGGGGTAATATCAAAGGAGTTTTGTACAAGCTAGGAGTGCCAAACATAAAGACGACACTCGAACTCGAAAAATGCTTTGCCAATTTTCCAAATCCCAGTGCAGAATTGAAGTTAAATGTTTATGATCGTTACCCTAGTGGAACCAGCAAATACTCTCTTATCCGAAAAAGCATAGATATATTGGGAGATTGGAAGTTTTCCAAGTTGATTCCATTGCCACAAGATGTTCAATTGGAATGGCTCTACGAGTTATGCCATGATATTGAACATAATCCAATACGGTATCATTTGAGATCACTGACCAAAAGTTTATGTGTTGATCCGGTAAATTTGGGTGAACTCAACACTAAGCATAGTAAGAATATTGGTAAGCTCTTGGATATTGTATCGTTAATTATCAATATTTTTCCAGATACTGGATGTGACTTCTTGATGATCAATTCAAAAATTCCAAAATATAACACGGATTTGATAAATCAGTACAAACAATATCATGCGAAATTGATAAACTTGCAACATTCAATTGACAGTTATGAAAAGAAGTCTTGGGATCCGGATGATATAATAGTAAGACTCAACACTAAAGAGGTAAATTCTTTGTTCGATAAGGTTATGGCAATGAGGGAAATGTTTAGTGAGGACTACGAGTAACGGAACTAAAATTCTTAGCGTTCTCAGTTTGTGGTTTTAAATGTTTTGATCGATATAAGCATCAGTTTACAAGAGTCAAATTTGTTGAATAGATGAAATAGATGTGGTGTACTGAAGATCCCAATAAATCCTCTATGACAATTAGCTTTAAGGTTTTTGTTATGTAAATCCACTCAGCCAGGCAACCGCAAATTGAAAATAACCACTAACTAGATCTAGATCTTAAACTCGCTTAATTGGTCCAACAAATTTGTCGGAGCCAATTACGAGTAATTAAGACTCTGTAAATTAACAACAGCACGATAATCGAGCTATCGTCAATACGATAATAACAGATTTGGTTGTGCTCTAAAACTGGTTGTTCGTGACATCATTAGGCGCTTGTGGGGTGCGTGCCAACGGAAAAGCCTTGTAAGTGCATACTTCGACAGGACAGTAATTACGTGTTCTGGTTTTGTGTTTGTTTGTTCCCCAGAAATTATTTATTAGGTGATAGCGTACAATAGAAACACAAAACTGGTCTGTTCAAAACTCTGAGGGGAAAGTGGGTCGATATGGGACGGGACACACCCATATAGTGTACCTCTCGAATAAATGCGCATAGATAGTTAATTACGTCACAGGGTCTATGCATAGAATTGTTATTTCCATGCCTGCAATTTACATTTGGACACGCCACCTTACATGAACTAATCTATAGCTGCAACACAAGACGGTTCTTTTGCGTGGGTATTGATTTACAAGGATTGTAATTAAAGTGATGCCAATAAATTACTTAGGCAATGCTACATGGATGATTTTTGCTGGTGGAATATGAGAATACTTTTTGTGGCCAATAAGCTTTGGAAAGCCGCTCCACATGATGCTGACGGAGGAAAGCCACCCTCGCCAGTGACACTGATCACTCAATCTAAACTCATTCTAGAAGGTTGCAAAGAAGAAATCCACGAGAAATTACTAGATTTCCTTAGAAAATTGCAGGTTCATTATCGTAAATTGGGCAACATTTGATTCTCTCATGATATTCATACCGTCTCCTGACCAGAAGATGGGGTTGAACCAAGTAAGGACGTTGTTTGGAGGGTACACACAAGTGATTTTTAACTCTGTCGCGTCATTCATGGACCTTCTTTGATAGCCCTCTCTCTGAAGCTACTGTGGAATTGATTGCCTCGGATATCGATGCTATCGGTTTGGATCCAAAAATGAGGCCGAGAGAAATTTCAGACACAAAACTTCATGCGTGAAAATATTTTTGGCTTCATTTTTCTCTATATATCAAGGCAACTATCCGGACGTTACAAGTAATTTATTTCTACATCTAGCCCAGGTCAGTTCTCGAGCGTACTTTCGTTTTGCAAATATTCCGCTTATATTTTGGGTCTCTTGCATATTCTGTGGACGATAAATACCTTTCTGGATAATGAGCAAACTTCTAGGATCTGACTCTGGGGTTACCCCAGATGGTGCAGATGAAAAACACGAACTTATGTCGATACAGAAGGAAATGTTCATCGACGAAACCACTTCCTCGGAAGAGTTTGACATGGTGGATCTTGAAGCCAACGATATCATTCTTCACCGTAAAATGAAGTTAATTAACGACGCCATTGATGAGATTGGCTTCACATGGTACCACCTAAAATTATTCTTCTTGAATGGAATGGGTTATTGTACCGATACTCAGTTGACCTACCTAGAAAGTAGTGTGAGAACTTACATTAACTATCAGTTTGGATATCTGTTTGCGGTAAGTAACGAATGTTACGCTGTGGGTATGATATTGGGGGGATTATTCTGGGGGTTTTCCGCCGATTTGATTGGAAGAAGATTGGCATTCAACTTGTCCCTTTTCTTGAGTGCCATTTTCACCATCATGACGGGAATGATGGGAACTATGGCCACCTACTCGCTTTTTGTTTTGTTGGCGGCTTTTGCGGCTGGTGGAAACTTAGTTTTAGATACCTGCGTGTTTTTGGAATATTTGCCTCACAAAAACCAGTGGTTATTAACATTTTTTGCCTTCTTTTGGGGGATTGGTCAAACGATTGCGCTGCTGTTAGCGCTCGCATTCTTGCCAAATAACTCATGTGAATCTGCTGATTATTGTCCTTCCCATATCAACAAGGGTTGGAGGTATGTATTCTACACTAACGGGTGTATCGTGCTTGTATTGGCCATTCTCCGGGTGACGGTTGTGCGTTTGAAGGAAACCCCCAAATTTTTGATTGCAAACAATCGTGATGAAGAAGCGGTGGAGGTGTTGCATAGTGTTGCAAACAAATACAATAGAAAATGCTCGTTGACTTTGCAACAATTACTTGATTGCGGTACCATCGTTAGTAATGATGATTACCGTAACCATTTGAACGTTAAAGGTACCATTCAATTGATGTTCAGACATTTGAAGGTATTGTTTGCAACCAAAAAGTCTACAAGGTCGACATTGTTATTATTTTTCTCGTGGGCAGGTCTCGGCATTGCATACCCATTGTACTCTGCGTACTTGCCGGTCTATTTGAATACTCGTGGATACAACACAGCTGCAGTGAACACCTACGGTCTCTTCCGAGACTACACCATTGCCAATGTTGCTTCCATTGGGGGTCCCATAATCGCAGGGTTGCTCTTGTACTATATTCCCCAGTTGGGAAGAAGAGGGGTCTTATTTATTGGAGGTTTGACTACCATGGCATGTTTGTTTGGATATACTGCGGTGCGTACCCGTGCACAAAATATTGGTTTGTCATCGGCAGTGTATTGTTGCTTGTATATTTACTATGGGGTCATTTACGCATACACTCCTGAAGTGATGCCATCGGCTGCAAGGGCAACAGGGAATTGTTTGTGTCTAGTATGCACAAGAATTTGTACTGCTATGGTACCGATAATTGCATACTTTGCAAATACGTCCTCGTCTGTTCCTATTTGGATTTGTGGTGCTTTTATGGCTGTAATTGGGGTGGTAGCATTATTTTTGCCTTTCGAGCCTTCCAAGCAAAGAGTAGTTTAAGTGCACAATTTCATAATCGGGCATCCATTACTTATTTAATTCTTCGTCTATATTTAGATAGGATTGTATTTATCGAAAAGTACTATTTTCAACTGGTGATTTACAACTGGTGGGGAATCTGCACGATGACGAAATCGTATACGCGAAGGCTCTTTTTTATCAGGGGGGGGGAGATATCAGCCCCATGATACAAAGCAAAAAGTAGAAAAAGAGGAGATAAAAGAAGAGATAAGGGGAATTATATACTGGTTGATGGAAGAAAGCACAAAAAATGGAAATTTTGGACAATTATTGATAAAAGTTAAAGTTTAAGGTATTCATGATACAGGGGATCTTATCAAGCAAAAGAATATCTAGCAAGGAAAATGATACCAATTTGAAGAATTCTAAAAGATCATAGAAAGTTTCAAGATTGATTGACAATGAGATACTAAGTAGAGAATTAGGAGCCCAAAGCAACAAATGTGGTTCGGCAAACTGTAACTAATACCCAGAAGAAAAAGCAATATAAAGGCCCTTTTCCAAAAACTGGTTCATGAACTTAGAGTGAACAAAATCATAAGCAAAACCAATTGTGTCTATGCAGTGAATTTTGAATCTTAACGTACTTAATGAAGTGCATGGTTGACAAATAATGGCTGATGCAACGCCTGTGCTATGCGTACCGTTCATGAAGTCAATTCTACGAAGATTTGAGTCTTCCTTTTCTGAAAACCATACACGTTACAATGGTTGAATTTTTTTCGCATATCTTGTACTAATGTAGAAGTAGTAGTAGTCCAATTTTATCGGAAGGCTTAAGACCAGTATCTACTTGTGGACATCTGAAGCTTCGCTAGTTCCGTTCTCGTGTCACCCAACGTCCAGACGTATTTTCCCGATCCCTGTGTTTGTGTAATATTAAAAACGTGCCTAGACTTCCCAAACGGGTAGTAATTTTGCAATCTGCAAGGCCATTCACACAGTAGCAATGAAATAATAAGTGAAATAACTCATACTACCGATACCTTGATTTGGAGAAGCTTCGTGTTTGTTGCTGAAGATATCATTGTTCAAAAGTATATTTTTCCACTCGTACTTTCAACATGCCCTGTATAAATAGAATCATTGTTCCAGTTCAACATATATTTCACCGCCTTTGATTCAGGTTCAATTTCTCTTTAGGATCTTGTACTCTCCACTATTAGCCGTACATTGTTCTGTGGTTGGTGCAGTTTTTCCAGTGTTCTTTTCCACTAGAATCCATTCTGTAAAAAGAAAGCATGTCTGATATCGAAAAGAGCTTAGCAAAGGTATCCAACGATTCCATCAAAGAAGATGAGGCAACTTTGACCAATGATGAGTTGTATGAATTAGACGATGATGTTTTGTCCAAGAAAATGAAACTTGTCAACGATGCAATCGACGAGATAGGGTTCACTCCATACCATTTGAAGTTGTTCTTTCTCAATGGTATGGGATATTGGACTGATACCCAATTGACATATCTTGAAAGTAGTGTGAGAACATTTGTTAACTATCAATTTGGATATAAATTCCCTGTGTCGAATGAGTTATTGGCAGTAGGATTGTTGGTTGGAGCCGTTTTCTGGGGGTTCTCTGCAGATTTGATTGGAAGAAAGGTGGCTTTCAATTTGTCCTTATTCTTATCAGCGGTTTTCACGATTTTAACTGGAACCATGGGTACAATGGCATCGTATTGTATTTTTGTCTTTTTGAGTTGCTTTGCCGCGGGCGGGAATTTAGTCTTGGATACCTGTGTTTTCTTGGAATATTTGCCACACAAGAACCAATGGTTATTGACTTTCTTTGCCTTCTTTTGGGGGATTGGACAAACAGTAGCTGTTGCCTTGGCATACGCTTTTTTGCCCAACAATTCTTGTGCGTCAGCAGACTATTGTCCTTCTCATATTAACAAGGGCTGGAGATATGTCTACTACACTAATGGTGCTATTGTATTGGTGATGTCAATTCTCCGGGTTACGGTTATCAAGTTGAATGAGACTCCAAAGTTTTTAGTGTCTAATAACCGTGATGCTGAGGCAGTGGAAATTTTGCAAATTATTGCAAACAAATACGGAAGACCATGCTCATTGCAGTTAGAAGATTTGCAGAGGTTGGGAGAAATAGAGATCAATGATGACTACAGAAAACATGTGGATATAAAGGGTACTTTCGGATTGGTCAAGCACCATGTCCAAATTTTATTCTCCAATAGAAAAGTGGCTAGATCCACCACCTTGGTATTCATTTCTTGGTTGCTCCTAGGAATCTCATATCCTTTGTATTCTTCATTCTTGCCGGTGTATTTGGCTACAAGAGGAGAGAATATTTCTGCCCCTGATGTTCATGGTGTTTATCGTGATAATTTGATCTCGAACGCTACGTCAATGGGTGGACCAATCATTGCAGGACTATTACTTTATTTCTTCCCAATATTAGGTAGAAGAGGAGTTTTGTGCATTGGGGGGGTTACTTCAATGGTTTTCTTGTTTGGCTATACACAAATTAAAAATAGAGCTCAGAATGTCGCTCTTTCTTCCATTTCATTTGCAACGATGTATATTTATTATGCTGTATTATATGCATACACACCAGAGGTATTTCCATCGGTGGCTAGAGGAACAGGAAATGCATTGGCAATAGCATGCACTAGGGTAGCTACCATCATTGTGCCATTAATTGCCTATTATGGGAACACCTCATCGGCAGTCCCTATCTGGATTTGTGGTGCCTTTGTGGGGGTTATAGGTATACTTGCCTTATTCTTTCCGTTCGAGCCAAGTAAGCATAGAGTTGTTTGATAGAGTGTTTCTAATTTATGTCCCCGTAAACAGTAATATTTAATCAATAACCACATTTGAGCAAACTAGTTCGCAGCTTTGAGACAGTACATTCTCACAGGATATAACTCTTTCGGTAAGCCCTTCTGGATGTCACTAGCTATTAATTTAAACCCAGCTTCGATAAATAACTGTCTGAACTTTTCATCGGTTCTTGTCACTGAACTGTCGGTTTCATCAAAAATATCCTCTATGGGAGCAATATTTTCCTTGACAATCATGGTTCCTATTCCGTTTTCAATCAATGCTTGTCGACACCGGCACCAAAAATCCACCAATTCAGCATCAGGTAATTGACCTACACACCATTGGCACCATACCAACCAGTATTTGCCCTTTTTATCAGGAGACGGACTCCATTCTTGCATTCCAATGTCGTATATGTTTCCCAACTTCCCCTTTTGTTTTACAGTTGCCAATTCGGTGCCCATTTGCGCTACAAAGGGGCGCACGGGCTCCAATAAATCGACCACATCGCTCACTTTCCACAAGAGATCTCTGGTGATACGACCAATACCTGCCCCCATATCTATGGTAAGCTTTGTATATCCTTCTGGACATGGCATTCGTGCCTGTAATTTTCTGAGAAAGGTTCCGGAGCCGATAATATCAGCTTTGGGAACTGATGTCTGTTCCCCAAACCCTCCTAGAACCCCGTTGACCGAGGCAGGAACTGAGGACCAATAATTTATAGCATCTTCATAGTTGATCTGAGAATCAGCTATTATATCTGACAGTTCATGCACAGACTCATCAATATGCTTGATAGGCATCTTAGATTGCAAAACCAGTCTAAACTAACTGTGCAAGTCTTGGTTGAAAAATCGAAGATGATGTCGCAAAATTTCTGGCGCTGGCGTTCAAATAGAAAAGACGGTGCACAATCAATTTGGACTGATACAAAGCAAAGCGATAGGACAACATGGTAACTATACCGAATACTCGAAACTACAAGGCCGTTGACATTTCTTGTAACGTTAGCCAAATTCGAGGTCGAGGCCCATAGTGTGATTTTGTTGCGCAATCAGCAGAGCCCTTGGAGCTACCATTTCTCGGGATATGTTAATGTCCAGAGCTCTACACCATTTCAACAATAAATTAGTGGGTTTGCACAAATGGTGGAACCATTGCAAGTCTTTGGCTAGAGTCTTCATTCTTGGTTAGGTACCCTTCAAAACCAATATTGCGCTAGGATTGTCCCAATTGTCGAGAGCGGCCCTTTTCCCAATCGGGAAGGAAATTTGCTCATTGTAAGGTTTTTGTTTTCTCAAATATTCATAGTGGGAAGATGGTTGACAATTATGGCTAGAAGCTTAAATGACTTAACCATGAATAATCTTTGATCCACAGGGTATTCACTACTGAATTCACACACTTCACTATTTCTTACCAGAACGTTTACAACTATTATTCCTTCATTTACTTGGTTCCGTTTCCCATATTGTCGTCCTTCAGCCACAACCATTGGGAATGATCTTGATCGATGACGTCAAGTACTCCTGTATGGAATGTATCCGGGGTCACAGGTCGTCGCTGTGCCGGCACCATTCCCGTCCCCTACTTCAAGTAAGATCCAAAGGCCGTCCCAATGTTTATGCGAACGGGAACCCTAATCACCGTATTGCGGTATTTGCTGAAGAAATCGCCCCGACACCCAAGGAAGAAAACTTGGCCACCCCGTTAAATATTAAAGGCACGAAGTGCAAAACCCAACCGGTTGTTATTTTAAAGGCATCTCCAAGACAAGTTATCGATTTAATAAGTGGTCAAATTGTGGGACCCTACAATGATGCTAATGCCAGACCAGATACAAATCGTCCTCCTCCACCAATAATACACGAGGATAGCTTTATAAATACATCCACATGCTGTTCTCCCAACGGATTATCACGAATAGACAAAAATAATAAGTCCTGTGGTTGTTGTTCCAACAAGAAAAAGGCTGTCAATAAGTCAAGAATCTTGCAAACGTATTTGCAAAAGAAATTGAAAAAGGATAAGGACGGGAAATTTATATTACCATCCAGTGCATCTGTGAATAAGCCTGATCACCTCAGTTCTGGTTGGACGTTTGTGAACGAATACCAACCCGCTGATGATGAAGACCCCTCTGTGCTACCTACATCATCGGATGTCACTAATCAATTGTTTGATGTTGTGTCCATACCGTCTTGTTCTATTCCCGGAACTTGCTGTTGTAATGACGATTGTTCTTGTGCCGGATGCGTTGTACACGGAAACTCAAAGACCAATGTGAATGATTTTAACAAGTACTTGTCTGTCGACTTCAACTTGGACTTCTTGAGCAAACCCAACCCGTTTACGTCCCAGATGACCAACAGCGATGGAAATTTAATATTTAACTCATATCAATTTCAGGAACCCTCTCCTTCACATATTGAGATGGCAGTTGGCGAAGAAATGAAAAAGATCAACTCTGACTCTAGCACTGCGTCAACTGCTTTATCGACAAACACGGGATCGCAAACAACTGTAGACACAGTTCCATTACCTGAACTAGAGTCACCAATAGGGTCATGTCAATGCCCACCCGAGTCTTGTGATTGTACCAACTGTGAGACGCACGGAATTATTAATGGTCACAAGTTGGATGAGTATTTCAATGCAAAATTAATAGATCAAAGGTTGTTAACTGCGCTATCCGAATTTGGTACATTCAATTTCTTGAATGTCTCAAATGATATGTCCGATCCGCAGCGTGACCAAACATTCAATTCTTCTACAGAGTCTGGCCTGGGTATGGACAAGATGTTCATATCGCATCAAGGTATTGAATCATCTTTGGGTGAAACCAAGAAAGGGGGCTGTTGCGCAAACAAAACCCCGCAACCTGCCACTAGCGAACAAAAGAGCTCGTCGTGCTGCTCTGGCTATTATGACTAGAAATGAACACGATTATTGAAGTTTTTGTATATGGCTTGTATATTTATATTGGGATACTGGGTTGGTATAGATACACGATTTTTCAGTCACGTGATATTTGTGAGAGCAGTACAAAATTTTTGACCAACAACAATTCAACACTGGTGAAGAAGGAGAGTGCTCCGAAGGAAATAAAGGCAGAAAAAACTTGTCGGAAGCGGCATTGTCAAAAGGTGGATTTCCTTTACTATTATCCTCACGGGTTTGGACGTAATTAACGCAATGGAAAACCCGACAGATATCTCCTACTACCTTGGAAGCCAAGCGGTAGAATCGGTGGGGAACTTGGATGTTCCCTTGAACAATGGGCAAATTGTCAGTATCAACTTGGTAGATGAACTTCCGGAGGATCCCAATGAATTAATTTCCTTTTTGCAGGGTGAAAAATGTGCCAAGCAGTATTGGATTACTATTGCTAGTGCGTATGCAAAATTGAACAAGTTTAATGAGGCAAAGCAAGTGATCACTGCTGCTTTAGATTCACAATTTAGTGATGAAGAAAACAAATCGTTTCATTCATTTCTTATCTGGTTGAGTTTCAAGTTCGTAACCGAAGGGATAGATAAAGAGAACCATTTAACCCTGGCATCGGCTGAGATCAATAACTTAGCTCAGAGGATAAAGGCAGATAACAACACTACAGCATCCAATAGTACCTCAAACATCTTGTCACAAGCAATACTACTTTTATTTAATGGTCAACACGATGATGCTTTGGATATTTTTGAACGTATATTACGAATTGACCTGAATAACTGCTTTGCCTTGTTGGGAAAAGCTCAAGCCATCATCAGCAAGACAAGAAATTATTCTCTTGCTTTGAAATTGTATCAACAGGTTTTGATTTTAAATCCTTTAATGAAACCAGATCCAAGATTGGGGATAGGATTATGCTTCTGGTTTCTTAAAGATGACAAAATGGCGGTGCAATCGTGGGAAAGAGCCTTGGAGTTGGATCCAACTAATTTGAAGGTTAAAATTTTCTTGAACTTGGCTAAATTACATCTGGTTTTCAACAATTCCTTAAGTGACGACGAGTTTTTGCAAAACTACAAGATTTGTTTAACCAGTTTGGCGAAAGATAATAAGAAAAGTCCTAATGAAGCAACAATTTTACTAGCACTAGTATCATATTACTTTTCAAAAGAGAATTTCGAAATAGTAAATAAGATCCTTACCAAAATCATTTCAAACATCACAGGAGATGAGAGTCTTGCAAAATTCAATAGTTTCAACAAGATTTCTAAATTTGAATCCAATATTTTGTCACAGTGTGCAACTTGGATGGGAAGAGTACAATTTACCAACTCAAATTTTACGCAAGCATCAAAGTACTTCCAAGAAGCTATCAAATTGAATGATACTAACATTGTTGCAAAGCTAGCTTTAGGTTTGTCCCAATATAATAGAGGTTCCATAGAAGAAGCCATAATGACGTTTGAGTCCATTTTGAGGTCGAATGTCAAATGTCTTGAAGTGAACTATTCTTTGGGATTACTCTACTCAAAGCAAAAATCAAGAAGAAAACAAGAAATGGCGATACAAATTTTGGAAAGATACGTTAGGTTATCTAATAACCGTGGATTAGCGTCATCCAAAGATGATGCAGAATATTCCCTAAACAAAGAACCTGTTAATTTAAATGCATATCTTGTGTTAAGCAAATTATATGAGCCTTCCGATATCAATCAATCATTAAATTACTTACAAAAGGCTATTGAATCTAGAAAACAAATCAACAAAGAAGTTCCTTTGGAAATTTACAATAATATCGGAGTATTCAATTTCATGAAACAGAATTTTGAAGGAGCATCAAAAAATTTTCAAATTGCTATTGATCGAGTTAACGAATCCTCTGAAATTAAAGGTTTGGATGGGGATATCTTGATCGATTTACCCCAAGATTTGAAAGTTTCCTTAAATTTCAACTTGGCAAGATCCAAAGAAATTTCTGATGTTGATGAATCGTTAAAAATTTATCAATCTTTGTTAAAGGAATGTCCTCATTACTTTTCAGCTAAATTAAGAATTTTATTTTTGAATAGCATATCGGATAAAGGTTCGACTAAGGAAGATATAAAACAAGAAATCGAAAAATTGTTGCAATTAAATGCATCGGATTTGGAAATTAGATCTTTCTATGGTTGGTTTGCAAAGAATTTTGGCAAGAAATTAGGCTTGCTGGATGATGCTGATACAAAGCATCAAAAGGACACATTGGTGGAATATGATTCTCATGACTGTTATGCATTAATTTCATTGGCAAATATCTATTGCATTATGGCCAGAGACATTAAAGGCTCGGGTCTGGAGGAAAAGAAAAAGAAGTATTACGTTAGAGCAATTGAACTTTTCACAAAGGTTTTATCTGTGGATCCCAAGAATGTCTACGGTGCACAAGGATTGGCGATTACTTATATTGAGAACAAAGAATTAAACAAAGGCTTGGATATTCTCAGAAAAATTAGAGATTCATTGAATGACATCTCAGTTTATTTGAATTTAGGTCATGTCTTGATTGAGTTAAAGCAATATGGCAAAGCTATAGAGAATTACGAACTAGCATTAGGAAGATTTACGGATGGAAAAGATTCTAAGATTTTGTCATTCTTGGGGAGAGCTTGGTATTTGCGAGCAGTGAATGAACAAAACTTGAACTATTACAAACGATCTTTGGAATACACTAGGTTGGCTATGGAATCCGTTAGAGGTGCAAAAACTTCTTTGAAGTTCAACATTGCCTATGTTCAATTTCAGGTTGCCGACTTTATAACCAAACAACAGGTAGGTCAAAGAAAGGTGGAAGATATTGAAGATGCTATAAAAGGATTAAAGGAAGCGATTGAAATTTTGAATGACTTGGCCTCAGACGAAGAGTCACATCCACCATACCCCAAGGAAGAATTAAGAAGCAGAGCCAATTTAGGAACGTCAACGTTGTTAAATAGATTGAATTCCGCTCTTCAAGAAACCAAGGAGAGTATAGCAGAAGTCGAAGAGAAACTTGAGATTGCTAAGAAATTGAGACAGGAACAAGAAGAAGCAAAACTCAAGGAGGAGGAGGAAAGACAAGCAGCTATGAGAGCTAGAGAGGTTGAGTTGGCCAAGGAAAGAGTACTTTTGCAAGAACAGGCACAGAAATGGGCAGAAGAGTCAAGAATGAATGTAGTTGAAGAAGATGACGACGAAAAATTATTCGAGGAGGAATCAGCAGCAAAAGAAAAGGGTGATAAGAAGAAGAGAAAAAGGGGTGAGACTGGTGGTAAGTCCAAAGCTGGGGGCAAAAAGAAAAGAGCCAAGAAGAACGTTGTTAATGACAGTGAAGATGAAGAAGAAGCCGTATCTACTGGTGATGAAGACGAAGAAGATGGCAAGTTGGAAGTCGGCAACAAAAAAAGAAAGAAGAAGGCATTGTCCTCGGAATTCATTAATGATAGTGATGATTTTGATGAAGATGATTTGTTTGGAGAAGGTAAAGAAGAAACCGAGGATGCGGCTTACACCAATGGAGATGCAAATGGAGACACTAACGGAGATGCTGATGGAAACGTCAAAGGGGAAACCAATGACGAGTAGAGTTCACGAGATCCCATTTTCGAGAAGATCATGGGGAACTATACATAGTAAGATACTTGTATTATTTTATTCAATTCTATGTAATATAACACGTTCAATAAATCAATCACTGTTCTTTAAACCATTTCCTCATCAATTTGTTGCTTTCAGAAGCATTCTTAAAAATCTTCTTCTCAAATTCATCCAACGAATACATAAATTCACTATTGACCTTTTTATTGGCATTGCTAGCAAAATTGTTGATTTCGAAAGCCCTCTCCTTCAACATTTGCATGGTGACCTCAACTGTTTGTGGATCATTGACCATTGAACAATACTTGATGATGAGATCATAGTAGTGGGGTTGGAGTTTGTGAAGATCCATTGAAATGGCACTAGTCTTTATGGCGCTCAACACCTTGGGACTAACAAACTCTGGATCGCTCATTGCAACAAAATTGTCTTCAACACTTCCCAGCACTGATACTGTGGCCAAAACTGACGCCAACCAGAGCGGTAACTCCACATTGGTGTCTTTCATAATAGCTTTACCAGGGTTTCCTTCAAGATACCCAAGTCCAGGCACCGTTTGTTCAAACCTACATGGAATCTTCTCTGCATCCGCTAGAATATCGTCCAAGTCATAGTAATTACTCACCATCCTTGACTCACCAGAGCTTTTGTTTAAAGTCGTCTGGAGTATTGCGCGAACGAAAAACAACCAATTTCTTCTGCTCGTGTCGCACTGACGTGTTTCGCCTTCTGTTGCTCTTTACGATAATTTGTCTACAGCAAGTTGCAACTCAAGAACAAGCGCTAATTCTGTATTTAAACCAGCAAGGGTGTTTTTTACGGTTACAATGCATACATCTTTTCCGTATTTTTGCAATTATTTACGAACAAGCAAACGGGATAGTGATCCAGACAACGAAATTGGCTAAGAGCCCCAGTTGTCTATAGTTATGTTCTTGTGTCCATGTCTGGGTTCTTGTACTTCTACATTGCCTACAATATAATCGATCTATTGCAACGGTCCGCAAAGTAAATCCTTCTTCATGGCTTCGTCTCACTTTGATAAATTAGTTGCATGCATTAGCGCGCATATCGTAAATCATCCCCTGACGTTTTTGGGACGGAACATTCAATTGTCATCACATCTCTTGATATCAAACCCTAATCACTTCCTCCACATTGACAACCTTTTTGATAGAGAAAATATTATATATCTCTGGAAGTACTGCTCCCACCATGTGCGCTTAACAATGTCTCGTTTCTTCACATCAGCAAAGAGGGTGTTTTCTCCCATTGGTCACGATGATGCGCCTATGGGGTCAGGCTCATTGAGAGATGACAACGAACCGGTGACCATATTATCAGCATCTGGAGGTCCTAATGCTAGCAATGAAAATCACGTTGATGCTGATATTAGCAGTATGGCTGCGTCTACAGAACACCTACCAGTTGCTACCTCAAGTGACAATGCTACAGAGATTCTAGTTCCATCCCCGTCTACTCCGATTATTTTATTGACGCATCCAACAGAAAACTTGCCCAACGAAATAGAGAGTATCTCGCCCCATATCTCTAGTATCCCTGTGTCCACGAGAGTTACCGCATACGAAGAGAATGCCAATCTTAGTGAAGTTACTGAATTGCTGCCGTTATTGGGTCTAGCCGAACATGAAGAATCTAAATCTAAGCGTGGAATAGTGTCCTATCTCAGTCCTTATCCAGGCAAACTTCTACATTACCTCTTGATAGTTATACTGATATTGAGCTTGGTTGTCTTTTTTACTTTAAAAAACGCCCTGCGGTTAGTCAATGAGTCGGTTTCTTTTGAATTGGGGTCTGTTACAATTTCAAAGATAACCCCTGTTGGTTTAAATGCCCGAATAACAGCTAATTTTTCCACTAATTATGACAATATCACTAATTCTATCTACAGAAATACTTTCAAAATGGGCTCGGTTCTTTTGGGTTCTTTGCACATCACCAACGAGATTCCTATTCAAATTCACTCCAAATTTGTGGACTTTGATAGTCAGTTTGTCCATCTAGTTGACACTTCTCCTCCTCCAGTTACGCTAGTTATTTCGAATAATCAAACAACCCATTTGGATTTCATTTCCAATTGCACATTTATGAAAGAAGGCTTTCTTGAGTTTTCAAAGAACTTCAATTATTGGCAATCGGACACCCTTCTTCTCCATGTTAAAGTGAATGGAAGCCCTCATATTCAGACGAGATGGTTTGGAATTGACCTTCGGAATGTCGAATTCCAAGATTATGTAAAAATCCGAAGAAAAGATATTATACCTGCTATCAAGTTTGAAGATTTGACAATTTCTTCATCATCCAATGCCATTGACGTATCAACTAATATACTAGTTTATAATTACTATCCAATCAGTCTACTGCTAAATAGTATAAACTGGGATATAATGCTAGAGGACTGCCACGGTACTCTATCATCAGTTGGATTCTGGAAGACACTTTCCACGATTGTTATTCCTAATCAACCAATTCGGGTTACACTTCAGGGAACAATTCCTCAAATCCCTCTGGCCCTTATTGAAGACTGTCAAGCAGATCATTTGAGTCCAATTAATAAATTGGTACAGAACTATTTAAATGGAGAACCTATTGTCGTTTTTCTAAGAGCTAGTGATGAGCAATCCGAAGAATTACCAGAATGGATGTATTATATATTTCATGAAATTGAACATAAGATAGCTGTGAAAGTACCAAGGACCGACCTAAATGTGCTTGATGCCACAATTGATGCCACTGAAATATTTATCGAGAATACTATAGAAAATGATGGTGTCTTTACAGGAAATTTAAGATCCAATATGTCTATCTGGATCGAAGAAAGGATCCCAATGGAGTTCAATGTTACAAAATTTAAGAATAGATTTTCATTTTATCAAAACTCGTCCAATTCTGTTTTGATGCAAGGCTTATCTCGTGCCTCAAATTACTTGACAATTACCAGCATTCTTGATGTATTGGAACTTGGGATTAGGATGTCAGATATGGAAATTAAATTTGTGAATTGCAAGCAAATTGGCCAATTGATTAATTCTCTTATTTCAAATGTAACTGACGACACAAGTGATGTTTATTTAGAAATGGTGATTGACGAAGTATATGTTGACTTGCCAATAATACAAACTGAGTTGAAAAATTTGAGATTACCACCTGTGAAAGTGCTTCCAAATTCCCTTGCAGGGACTAAATCGGCTAATGATTTATTCCAAGAACTAAATGTTACAATTCAAAAAATATATTTCATTGATTCTGAGGATGATAGGCTTGAATTGTTAGTAGATTTGGAAGTGTTCAATCCTACCAATTTCACATTAGATTTGCCGGAAGAAGAAATTACAATGGGTATCCACCACAATAATTCAAAGCTAGGACATGTTTGTATCAAAGATATTTACTTTCCCAAGCGAGAATTGAGCAATATCACAATAGCGTGTGTTTTGGATCCGCCCTCGTATTATGATCGTCTCGTTTTGGAATACTTATTAAGTGCATATATCTCGGGGCTGGATAACTTGACGGTTGATGTTACTGAAAATAAAGTAGCTCGGAACAAAGGGTTGCATGAGTTGGTGCTGGAAATCACCATTCCTCAAGTACGTGTTCCTCAAGTGCAGTTTATTCGAACTATAAATGCTGGTGCTGGCGCTGGCAGTAGTAGAGATGACGACTCCAAGAAATTTAGCAGCCCATTTCTACTTGAGGCTATTGTACATGTGTTTACGTCTGAAATTGAGTTAACGGTTTACAATCCAATCTCGAATGCGGAAATTGGAGTAGAAATATTCCAGGCAGTGGGAAAACATGAGGAATTAGAGTTGGGACATCTAACACGACGAGAATATGTTATTGTGCCACCAGGAACATACACCACTCCCAGGCTCCCTATCAAGATCAATTCTGTGGGTATGGACATAATGAAAAAGGCTATCAATGGTGATTTGGAGGTAAATGTCGTTGCTGCGTTCAACATAAAAATTGACAAATTCGACACTCAGTTGTTGTACAGTGGCTCTGGTGTTAATTCCAAGGTTAGGTTTTAGATGTACAGTAATGAGCTACTAGAGTTGGTAAGGTGGTCTGTGCTGGCTGGATTAATTGATTACATGCACAGTATAACCAAGTTGCCACGATTATTTATGAAATTGTTCTACATCTCAAGTGCAACTTTGATTAATTGGTAAGTTAGCAAGCATGAGTGCAATTATGAAACGTTAGTAGAGGCGCAAATTAACCATGAGTTTCCCCTCCAAGTCTAGAACCATCATTTGGACATTTCCCAAAGAGGTATAAATGTCGTATACGACATAGGGAGGCAATAATTATGCTTCTATTTTTAGACAAAAGTGCACCGATTTCACACAAATCGTAAAAAAATGTCGTGGCGTGTGTATGTTTCCTTCCTAAAATAGAAATTGCATAAGCCGAATTGTAAACTTGTTTGTTTATCTACCGAAATTGCGGTCGTGTACACAACCCAAAACAGTAACAGTGACAGTCAAATTTTTCTGCTAGTGAACATAAAACAAAGTGGTAACAAAACTTCCATGATCCTTTCCAATTTTCTTTTCTTCCAATTTGCTGGTACAAGAAACTTCCACATTCGCTGTATTTATAGCTGGTAATTGTTTGCTCATTTGCTGCTGTATACCCTGTCTGTCGTTCACTCATACTCTATCGCTACTTATTTGAGAACTTTCATCTCCTTGTATACATCAATTTCAACTCGCCACATTATCATTGTTAAAAAATGGCTTCATTGTTAAAGATTTCCACCTTGGTCGCTTTGGCTGTCTCCTTGCAATCTGCTTACGCTGCTCCACCTGCTTGTTTGTTGGCTTGTGTTGCTCAAGTTGAAAAGGGCCCCTCATGTAGCGGATTGAACGATCTCGACTGTATCTGTTCCACCAAAGGCAGTGATGTTGAAAAATGTTTGAATGACATCTGTCCAGATGGAGATGCAGATGCTGCTATTTCTTCATTCGAAGACACTTGCTCAGGACATGATTTGCAATCTTCTTCTTCATCTCAAGAATCGTCCTCGACCCAAGCTTCCTCCGAAGCCTCGTCTACCGAAGCTGCTTCTAGCGCTTCTTCAACTGGTGCTGCTTCGTCTGCCCAAACTTCTTCTACTGCTGAAGCTGAATCTTTAGCTGTTACTAGTGAATCTGTGGAATCTTCAACTTCAGAATCTGAAAAATCCCAACAATCAGAATCATCAAAGGAATCTGTTGCTTCCACTTTGGAAACTTCTGCAGTTTCAACTGCTCAATCCTCATCTGAAATCCAGGCAATTCCTACCCAATCATTAGGCTCGGGTGCTAACAAGATTGGTTCTTTGGGAGCTGTTGTTGTTGGTTTGGTTGGTGCTGCTTTAGTATAATTATCATGAGGTTATAAATTTTGGGTTATTTAATATTTTTTGTAATTGACTTTCATTAGTTTCCAAGAAGTTTGCTTTGAAAGGTATATTCAATTTAATTCGTCATGCTTTGAATTCTTGATATCTTGAGATCACGTTGAGGATTTCGTAAAAACATCCATATGCTTACTCGTATAGATAATAATTTTAGATAGGAAATCAAATAAAAGAGATAGTATTAGAGTGTTTTGGATCAAATTGATTCTGTAGAAGTAATATTTAGGGACTTTTAGAAATTTAGTGCGAAAATTGCTTTTATTGTTGAAGATCAACAACCCTCTACAAGATCCTTGACACCTATGCTAGTTCTTCTATTTGAGACTAATGACAAGAATCGCTTCTAGAACTCCTCCTTGTTTTTTTATTTTGACGGTTTATCCTCAAATTAATGCGTGCAAAGAAATAGTTACAAAAAATCGGTTTACCGAACGTTTAATTTAATTAATAGGGTTAGGGTTGCTTCACAAAACTTTCATTCTATAATTAACATAATCCAATCGGCAACTTTGAATGTAGTTAAATTTCTTTGAATTTGAAGCAATTAGAATGTCTTGGTATCAAGGTTGCTAAAATTAATTAATCTCGTTTTCATCCCACGGAGGAGACCGAGAAAGAACTGGTTTCGCCAGAAATATTTAGATACTGGCGGGGGACTTAAGTGAATGCTCCTTTAAATGGTCTATTACACATTTAATATTGTTGCTCCGAACGCAAAACCATACTACTTGATGCACCTATGGGATCAAACCTGGAATTTCCACAGTTCGGTTCTCCGATCGCAGCCCGCGGGCCTCCCGATTGCCAAAAAAATAGATAAGATAACGGCCTCAGGTTGGATCTGTATATAATATAAGAACTAGCTTATATATACACCTCAAACTTGAATATGTAAATCTGTTGAAGACTATCATATTAATAATTACTTAACAACCATAATTATAAGTGGCAATTCGTAATGCCCTCGTCAGATAATCAAATCAATGTCAAGGCAGCCGCCGCAATGCAATATACATTGTACTATGGGACCTTTGTTCATACCCCTTCCCTAGAAGAATTGGAAATATGTTTCAACACTCTCATTGGAGTCAACCAATCGGGTGAAATAGACTTCATGTTCAAAAACTATGTTCCTGAACAACACAATGGCAAATCACCCGTTCAATTCTTCCTAGAACAAACTAATAAAGATCAAAATAACGACAGCCCCGGAAATAACCACTGGCGCAATCGCAGAAGGTATAATAATCATTTCGATTACATTGACTATTCCAATGACCCCGCTAAGTTTTTTGTTCCTGGATTTGTTGATACACATATACATGCTTCACAATATCCAAATATTGGAATTGGCTTGGATTGTCAACTATTAGATTGGTTAACCACATATACGTTTCCCCTAGAGAACCAATTCAGTCAAGAAAATCATGCTAACAAGTTGCAATTTGCAAAGAATATCTATTCCAAAGTTATTCAAAAAACATTGTCTAATGGCACTACTTGTGCGTCTTATTTTACCACCATAGATCCAGAAACAACAAATTTGTTCGCAGAATTGCTCTTGGAAAAGGGGCAGAGAGGATTTGTGGGAAAGGTCTGTATGGATCACAACGATACCTACCAGGAATATCAGGAAAGTTTCAACGATTGTATCTCATCCATGAACAAAATAATTAATCATGTGGAAAATATTAACCCAGAATCAGAAACATTAGTTAAACCAATAATAACTCCTAGGTTTGCACCAGTTTGTACCCGAGATTTGTTAAACTTTTTGGGAAGGTTAAGTTCAAAGAACAACTTACCCATTCAAACACACATTAGTGAAAACATCAAAGAAATAGAATTGGTTAAAGAGCTATTTCCTGAATGTGAAGATTATGCAACAGTATACGAGAACCATGCTTTGCTAAATAGCTCAACAATTTTGGCTCATGCAATCCATTTGACTCACAATGAACGGAAGCTCATCAAGAAACGAAATTGCTCGATAAGCCACTGTCCAACATCCAACACATTCATTTCAAGCGGTGAAGCACCAGTAAAACAATATCTTCATCATGATAAAATAAACGTCTCTCTTGGAACTGATGTAAGTGGGGGGTTTGATTCATCAATTTTGTCAGTTGTCAAACACTCCATATTGGTCAGCCATCATCTTTCCATGAAGACAAAAAACCCAGATGATAAACTATCACTTATTGATGCAATATATATGGCTACTTTAGGAGGAGCAAAAGCAGTGGGATTGGAAAACATGATTGGATCATTTGAATTGGGAAAAAAGTTTGATGTCCAGTTAATTGACTTGAATGGCGTAGGTTCCAACGTGGATGTTTTTGAGTGGCAGGTACCCGATGAAGATGACAAAAAAATGCTAGACTTGCTTGGTAAATGGGTTTTCTGTGGAGATGATAGAAATTGTGTCAAGGTATGGTGTAACGGAAGGTTAATTGTTAACAAAAATCCCCATGGGCATCGTGACGATCGATGGGTAATGATCGAAAAGTAATTCGAACATTAATGTTTAGCCCTTTCATGGATAATTGAGCAAGATGTGGAGAATCTGCCACATATTTTGACATTATTTAGGCACGTGACTATCTTATCTTGATACATTAAATATTTGCTGGACAAGTACCCTCAAGACATGATTTCAAATATTGCTGAAATAATCTTATCCATGAACTTTGCAATGAAAATGACAGATTTTGTCTCAATAGAGTTAGTATTTCTAATCTATATAATCAATAACTAATCAATTCTACGTAAGAAACAAGATTTGCTGAAATCAAATCCCGAGTCAAAACCCAAATAACTCTTGACATAGCAAGAAAAACTGCAAATGAGGCCAAGAATATGCTAATCAAGTTCTTTCCATATTGTAAGTGGCCAAGTTAGGTGTCTTGCAGCAGCAAACCTTTTCGGCTTTAATAACGCAACTGATACTTATAAATGCGGGATTACAAACATTACTAAGAAAAATTATGTTAGCCATTGTGCGTATTTGGCATAATTTTTGCCTACTACATGAGAGTTTCGTACCACTGCCGCCACAATTTATAGCCCCTTGGCCTATCAAATACAAAAGTTTATCTATAACCTGATAGCGTTACCTGCTATATCCAAATTATATAAATAAATTACAAAATGCTATTGAAGATCCAATTGCTAAAGTGTTTAGAAATAGGTTCAAAGAAATCATAATTCATTAAAGAAACAAATTAATTACAAAAATGTCAAAGGTATCAATTGCAGTGATCGGTCTTAGTGGCTTCTTGGGCAAGCCTACTTTAGAGGCAATTAATTCTGGCAAATTTGATGATAAAATTCAATTTCCAATCAAAGCCTTGAGTAGAAAAGATCAAAAGTCAACTGATAGAATTGAGTATATCAAGACCGAACTCAATGACTCAACCCTTGATTCAGTCGCAAAACAATTGAAAGGTGTTGATGTGGTGATTGAATTAACAACTCCAGATGCTGCTTTGTTTAAAACCATTGAGCAAATTGTCACCAAAGCAAATGTGAAATTGTTCATTCCATCTCAATTTGGAGTTGAGATCTCGGATGTTCACAAGTATGCACCAAGCTTTTTGTCAGTTAAATCAGAACACACTGCGAATGTGAGAAAGAGCGGGATTAAAGTAGTTGAAATTGTGACTTCATTTTTTGCTGCTCCAGGCGCATTCTTATATGAATGGGTTGCCCATGCTGGAATTGATGCTGCTAATAAGAGTTATTCTCAAATCGGAGATTTGAATACCAAGATCTCTTATACTGTTGTCAAAGATATCGGGTATTCTATTGTAGCTGTTGCAACAACTCCAGTTGCTAAACTCCCAGACACCGTTAGAGTTAGATCTGGGAGAATCACATTTAAAGATGTGATTTCAAGATACGAGAAAGATCATGGAGTTCAATTGAAGTCTACTGGTTCAATATCTGCAGAAGAAGGGAAGAAGCAATTGCAGGAGAAGTTGAGCAAAGGTTTTAACCATGAAGACTTTTTCTGGTACTTACAGGTTATTGCTGCCCAAGGAACGGATTATGGATCAGATTTTTCTAAGGATGAAGATGAATTGATCAATCCTGGCCAAAGTTTGTGGACTTGGGGGAAATATTAGTTATGTTAATTAGGATATATGTGACATACTTTTTGTATTTGTTGAAGTTATGTTGTTTACTATAATGTTTTAAGCATTTGTAGGCGGGGTTGCAAAGGGTTATGTCAAATGATTTACAGCTAATTCACTCTAAAAGTAGTTATCTTGCAAGAAAGTAACTTGGAGCGGAAACAATATTTTAGTATTCAAATTAGAACAAGACAGAAAGAAAAATACCTGATTGCATGTACTCTACGATGAAAACGAAGTATTGAAGTTTTACTTACAATTAGAGAAACGCAACAGAACAATCGGGACGTTACAATACTAACTTAAATATCATATTTCTACCAGACTTGACGAAAAGAAGCCACCTAACTTATAATCCGAATACTGGAATATAGATTAATACCTCGAGCTATGAGCAAATTGGTTAAATAATAGTAAATGGATTTGCATTGCATTTTTATTCATCTCTACATATATAAATTTCCTATAAAATATTCAAAGTCCCCAAAAACGATCCAACTATATAAATATAATATTCTTGTAAATTCTAGTAAACCACACATAAAACCGTATTAAAAGGAAGATTAAATGGATTAAAATGTCCAGCTAACTGTTATGTGCCAAAATAAATAAAAATAGTGTTTGACTCTGAAAATATATCTTAAATTCTAATTCTGCTCATAAAAAGGCATTTAATGATTGATAGAATCAACCAATGATTTCAAAACATATGACTCCCCTGAATTACTAGTTATATCATCCTCTTCTTTGATCCCGTCACTATTACTCAAACCTTCTTGTATATCAAAATTGATTCTTGGTTGCATATACTGTTGTTGAATTGCCTGGCCATATATTGGTTGGGAATTTTGAGTATTCATGGCTTTGGTATCGGAATATCTTCTAGGAATCACATCTTGTTGAAAGGATAGTGGTTCTCCAAGATACTGTTGCTGATGCTGCGAAGCAACTTGTTGATGTAGAAGAGGAGCGGGAGGAGGGGGAGGAAATTGCGGTCTAAATGTTGGGGGTGGCTGATAACTCAATCTTCGATCAAATTGTGCATTGAAAGGAATTGGTTGGCCTTGTTGCTGCAAGATAGCTTGAAACTGATTCAGAGCTGGTTGTTGCTGTGGCTGAATTTGATTCAGCGAATTCGACTGAGGTGCTAGCTTTTGCTTTTGATGTTGCTGCATGAACGGGTTCGAAAACATTTTCAGTGGACTAGTTGTCGACTTTCTGGGTAATGTATAAGGCAAACCAATGACAGCACACATCCAAATTCTAGTTTTGTAAATTCTAAATAGTTCTCTGACCAAGTCTCTGAAATCAATTCTTTTCGTTGTAGAGTAGTAAAAGATCAACTTTTTGCGATCAAATTGATATTCAGCATCAATCAACTTCATTTGCAACAAGTCATGGGAAGAACTTGGAGAGCTAGGACCAATCATCTGACTAGTTGCATTAGCTATTTTTGCTAGACATAAACGGCAAGCTTTCTCTTCATCTTGCTTTTTGTTCAAAATTTGAATAACTTCATTGGGTTGAGCCAATGCAACAATAGGCTTAGGGAAGTGCAATGTTGGTGGAGCAACTGAGCTCGAGGAATCCGACATACTTTTAACTGACAAATCTTCCAAAATATTATCATTTTCATTAAGTGCAGCCTGCTGCTCTTGAAACTGTAATAACTTCAATAATCTAGCTTCATCAATGGAAATGTTCATCTTAAACACTTTCCCCAAGTCGCGACCCCGATCTGCTTCTACGATAACTAAATCTCCAATTTTCAAATCAAGCAAACCAGGTGACGAGGGATTTGTAGGTAAGTAAAAAACATCAATTCTTCCAGCTTTAAATCCAACCAAAATTAATTGGTAATTCCTTAAAGAGCTTTCAATTGGAAATTTAGGCAATTGATAGGCATCGCCCAAATACTTCTCTTCATCAAAGAAGCGCTCGTTTAGCAAGTTCAATGTGACTTTTACACGTTCATGTGGATCTGTCTCAAAATACTCATCAACTAGTTGAGAAGTATTTTTAGTTTCATTATTATTCATAAGAGCATTAGAAGCCAATTGATTAGCCATGGATTGATTATGAACATTGAGCCCATCTGAATATGAATGTCTTCTGCTAGGATCAACAAATTGGGTTGGCGAGGCTGTTGGCCCTTCATGCTCTTCTATTGGTGGGGGAGAAATTCCAGTAATCAGGGAGGAACGATTTGTGACACCACCTGCTGCTGTGCTAGTATAATTTTCTTGTGCAGCTAAATTAAATGTCCAAATACTTGGAGGAGATGTAGTAGTTCCATTTCCGTTGCTAGCGGTATTTGGTGAAATTCCCGACCATATACTATTGCCTGATTCTATTGTTGAATGTCTTCTCTGTATACCAGCGTTACCACCATTGGAAGTGTTCCAAATATTTGCTGCAGAAGGGTTGCGAACAGAATTTGGTGAAAATAAAGGTACATTCATAGAAATCTGCCGCGATTCACCAGGAATACCATACGCATCCATAGATGTGACAGGTTGAAATTGTTGCTGTTGCTGCTGAACTTGATGAATGTGCTGATTTGGTGGCATACCCTGATTTGCGATAACCCTAGCATCTGATGGAGGTGCCGAACCTGAAGGAAACAACGGTTGCGTGCTCTGTGGATTATGTGAGGTAAAATCGTTTAGTGTCATCATTTTAGAATATTCTCGTGTATCAATTTCAACAATTTAACTAAAAGGTAGCTGCAAAGGAGTGAAGTAAAGCAGTCTCCTGTATTCAGACAGTCAATACAAATTCAATAGATACAATTAGAACAGCTGAAGTACAAAAACTAGAAGGTGGGAAGATTAATTTTTCACCACAAAGTATGGAGAAGGAAACAAGAACAAGGAAAGTGAAATAACAGTTTGATGGTCACCAATGTACTAAGGGGGTTCAACAACAATTATGAATAAGAAAAGGATCAACCTGGTGACGGATGAATATTCAATTTGCGGACAAAATTCGATGTATTGGTGTGTGTTAATTGCTAGAAATGTCTCCGTATTTATGTATTCTTAAATAATGCAAAAAAATATTATAGTAGGGGTCTGATGGATTGAGGTATGTATGACGCAAACAACGTGAGTGCTTAGCGGAAAAGACACACCACTTCCTAAAACAAGTGACAATAGTTGTTCCAGACCAATTATAATCAGGCAGGAGGAAAAGTTGAAGAATATAGAAAACACTTGGTGAATTTGTATGCCAACCAGAAATGGTATGATTTGTGGTTGTGTGTAGAAGGATGATGGGGAAAATAATAGTAATGACTGTTTTATGTGGTGATTATATGCAAAATTGTCACCAATAATTATTATTTTTCAGTGAAGTTCTTGTTCAAAGTGTTATTGATGCAAGGATGCAAAATGTAACCTAGACGGCAAAAAATAAATCAAAAATGCTCTTGACTATAGATTGGACGTATTAGCCTCCAAATACGAAGCTTGAATGAGTTGTAATAGACGTGATATAATAGAACAGATTGGGTTAGAAAAGCAACGGTGTGAATATTGTGGAAAATTAGGAGAATTAGATTAATTTTATAACCCTGTGGCTAGAGTTGGAGTTTGCGAGCGTTGGATGTACCCCAGATTGAACTTCTACAAGGACTTTTATAGGAAAACTATTGTGTTGATAATTTCAAGTAGGAGGAGCCAATATGCTAAACTAGTGAGAAATTGCTCCTAAAAAGACTCTACGTGACATAATTTCTCTTAATAAAATCAAATATGTGTAAATGTGTAGATTGAAGGTGAGGGGGGGAGGAAAGAATACTAGAAAAGGGGGGGAGTGTGGGGACAGCAATTCAAATACAGTACGAGTACAATCAAACTCCTTAATTAACTATGCAGTAAGGAATTCGGTAATGTAAGTGAAATATGAATAAATGAATGGATATGATTAAGCTCAAGGTGTGGGGAGAGCATCAGGTATAGAAGTTTTAGAACTTTCTTTCATATGTACAGCCTTACATTATAATACCAATTTTACCAATTACTTTTTCAGCATATGCTCGTGACTTTTCTCTTATGTGCAATGTGTGCAATGGAAGACAAAACTCCTGTTGCCTATTTAGTTGAGCTTGGGAGCAACTATTCAAGAAGTATGACCAGAACCCCTGTGTGCATTGTTACCTCGCATTCGTCATAAAATTCTGCAACCCACATTCAACTTGTCGGTGGAGAGCTGTTTTTGCACACACATTAAAGCCTACACTTGCAACTAACTCACTAAGTTGCATCCGTTTTAAAAGTGACAGCTCGTTATTGTAATCTGTAAAACCTGATTTCGTCTAAATGTATATTTGGGCGGTTAGATTCAGCATTCCATTGGTTAATTTTCACTACAAATTATTTTTAGACGAATATGGATACTGGCTCGCAAATAATAGTCTTATTTCACATAAACCCCACATACACACGAAGACAAGCATGCAACCATTTACTTTAAACAGGTCTAGTTCCTGAAAACTTTGATCAATGCATTTGCATGTTCGATCTTCTCTGGTCTTTGTTTTAAGGTAGAGAGGGCTAAACTAGAATCCGAATTTCAAAAGTAATGCTTTGTTGACATGATTATTTTTAAGCCAAGACTCTTTTCTAGCCTTCACTTGCTAGGCTCTCGCAAATTTCGCGTATGGACGTACCAAAATTTCAGATCCAAGACAAACAACATATTAAATTGAACCGCAAGTGATGGCCAGTATACATCAAGTACAGCATTCGTAATGCAAATCTAAAAATGGTTCGAATGGTCCTAAATTAATGACTTTGAAACTCTTAAATGTCTTTACAGAACCCACACATTAAGGACTTTACCGTGAGAAAAAGAAGATAATTTTCATTCGAATGTAAGCATTCTGTGGAAGTAGTTGGAAATCTAGGTGCGATTCCAACAACTCTGCTCATAAGGATAATCGTTATCTGAAAAGCCTTACTCTTAGTCTTGATTTTCCCTGAGTTGTTAGACGAATACAACAAGTTTCAATTTCACGACTAACACTCAATTTAATTCATGATTGGATATCCATCTTCAGCACTTGAAATAGGCATCAAATAGCATCATAGTATTTTATTTATATAATCTTTTGCTGAACATCAAGCTTTTGGTTACTTCATTCCAAACTGGCTTCCTATAGCAGTATTATAACGTGATCTTCTAGTGCTTTTGTGTTCTACAGAAAGCAGGTAAAGGAAAAAATCTCAGGTACGATTACCTGTTTGGTATTGTATTTCTGGATTGGGCTAATCTAGCTTCGACACATACTTTCCTATCTTGGTGATGATGCTGCTTTACCTTTAGGTTGCAAAAATTAGGATGTTAAACTCGTACGTATAGATTGATAAAAAAGAACTAAATATAAGTAAAAAAAAGAACTAACAATGAAATAGAGACTGGAAGCGAACTATTCACTTATAACATGACTATATGTTCAGAGGTAAAACAACTTCAAGAAATATTCGACAAATACAACAATTTAGTAATAAAAAATTAAAATTCAACATTGGTAATCGGTGTCAATTACTTTAGAAACAATCTTTTGCACATAATGCCCGTAATATACACTGGTGACTTCACATCATCAAAAAAGGTTTTTCGTAATACTAACCAACCCGAACGAGTTTATTGGTATTGTTGTTGGTTTGGTATATTGCTGTTTGGCATATTAGAAAAATATTGATTGTAGTCGTAATTTGGTTGCATGGGAATACCTGGTTGAGGGTGTCCTTGCGCATTAGGATATGGAATACCATGTGGCAATTGTGCGCCGGGGGGCAAATGTTGTTGTTGTTGGGCCTGTGCTGCTTGTTGTTGCTGTTGAGCAGCGGCCGCTTGTTGCTGTTGTTGGACATGATGAGCTTGGGCGGCAGCAGCGGCAGCAGCTTGTTGTTGTTGATGCTCCTGCTGTTGTTGAATACTACTCGATGGACTCTCCCCAGGAGACTCCCCCGAGTTTCCGTCGCTCTGGTCACCTTGATCATCACCAAGTCCTTCTTCAGGTGCATTAAGACATGCCTGGATTAAGTTCTTGCCTTCAGATTTTGTAACCAATGGTTGCAACTTTGGTGTTGTGAATGTATAAACTAATCCAGTTTCTGAAACAACTAACAACAAAACTTGGGTTCCTGTCAACACCGACAATTCATAAGCCTTCTTCATGATACCGGCCTTTCTTTTGGAAAAAGTAATATGACGTCTAGACTTGTCTTGGATGAACTTTATTTCAATTTTTCTTCTTTCCTTTTGAGTCTTACCTCCTGATGGTCCATCTTCATCATCGTCGTCATCCGCAGCTGCTACGGCAGCGGCGGCAGCATTTGAAGCCGAGTTAGCTCCATTTACTCCACTGGCATCGAATTGCGATTCCCCTTCAATCTTGGGTTCAGTAACTTCAGACATGATATAAATAACCTGAAGATATGTTAGTATTTCATAATTATCACCAGAAGTGTCCCCAATTACAGAAATTTTCTAGAAAGGAAAAAACAAGATTAAGTCCCACCATTAAAAAAAAACCGACATTCAATTTCGAAGAAAAATAAAAATAATTGGGTCAAAACCGTGAGTCAACGGTTGAATGTTATTCAAATGAACGACTGGGGATATTTGTCGAACTCAGGCTCCCTTGTAAGTAAAGCTGCATGACTTTTATAAAAGAATTTGTCCAACCCAATGACCCACATTCTGGTTTTCGACAAATCGTGGTAAAAAAAAACAACACTGAAAGGGATGATGCCTCGTTTCTCACGTTCAATGCGCTATTTCCGACAAAAAATTGACACCACCGCGACACTACATGTTTGCGTTCAATTTGCTTCTTCAATCCTTTTTCCTTCCTTGAATTCTTTCTCTAATGAATCGGCACGTACCTTGCTTTGTAAGAATGCTGGTTACCTCCAACAACTGAAAACAGTGAGGAAAAAAACAAATTTTTACTAGGAGTATACAAATAAAAATTTATAACAATCCGTAATAGGAAATGAAAGCGTCTGTTCTCCCCAATTAGGTAACCGAGGATTTCCCTCCATTTATATAGTTGTGAGGTTTTTGAGGTTTTGAGAAAAACCTCGCCACATGGCACTACCTGCAATTCTTTTATCAAAGAAATTTCCTGAATTAATTATAACCAGTAGATATATCTCCCCAACGCCATTGTTGGGGAAACTACCTTATATCAACTTGGAAATGGGGCGGCTTAATTTCACCTCAATGATTTAATTTGCCAATTGTGCTGCGTTTTCCTAAAAATGGATTTGTGTATGCAACATGTGTGGTTTGACAACCTTGATATTCTTGAAATCAAGCGTGTAGCTGTCAAATTGCCTGAATGTTGATTTCTTTCACAAACCTTTTGCTAAACTAGCTGATTACTTGCTCGTTTATTAATGCTAATAGACCTGATATTTGGATAATTTATGATGACTAATTGTGGGAATGCGGCGCCATTTTCAATTAAACGAGTATCTTGTTTACCCCTGTTTGGTACCACATTTACTTAGTGCATGTGCCATTGCAACGGAAATGGAGATTTTATTATGACGTTGTGCTGAGACTCCGTTGTAACCTGACACCAATGCAACGAAGATAGAATCAGTACTCTCTTTAACGAGCAAACATAGCCGATGACAATTTCCCCGGCATACCGTATAATCGCCGTTCCTGCCTTATTGGAGGGGCGTTGGTATCAAGTAGAACTGACAAAGTACAAAATGTAGTTATGCCTCAATTTAGGTAGACATAGTTGCAGAAGATTGTTTATGTTTACAGTGATTTTTATATATTACAAAGTGAAACCTGGTGTCTCGTTCATCCAAATCATGCTGTTCCATTTCTTTCCTCCAAATCTCGTTTGTCGTCAGCTGCGTCTTCGTTCTCTAGTTTGATTTCTGGAGTTTCTTGCTTGCTAGCGGAATCTGACATGACCTCTTGGATACTGTTAGCTCTTATTTCCAAATCTAACTTTCTCAATATTTTGTCTATCTCATTTCTTATCTTCTCATGAGTAAAAGTTTCATGAGGTTTTCTAAGTGTCAAGATCAAAACCCTTAGTAATTTGCTTTTGGTTACCACCGTCTTGGGTGTTATCTTTACAATTTGGTCAAACAGTTTTAAACTACTAATTATTTCGTCCTCATTGATTTCGTCACTGAGCAATAATTCCACTAACTTAGCTTCGATTTTGGCAAACTTCCCGGTTATCTTGGATAATTGATTTTGAAGTGTAGTGCCATCAGGCATATGATCAAAATGACTTTCTTGCTCCTTTTCTGAATCGAAAATGTAATCTCCACTATTCTCGTCATAGGCATTCAATTCATCAAGCCCCCAGTCTGAGTCATATTCTGCGATTAGCTTCTTTTCCTCCAGCTTTTTCTTTTCCGCCGTTTTCTTTGCTAGTGCAAGTTTGGCATCGGCCTGTTTCTTAGTTGCAGGTTTCTTGGCGACTGAATTTGATTTTGATTTTGACGCGGTTGTTGCTTTCGCTTTTCCTGTAGCTTTCTTTTTAGGCTTAGGTTTCTTTTCTTCACTATCTTCTTCTATTGGATCAACTAATATCTCCTCAGGCGGTTCAGCTCGAGACCCATATTTTATGAACAATTCCATATCTGGTGGATCACTTGCTAACTCAAATGCTTTCTCTAGCATATTATCCCTCCTTCTTTTCTTGTTACTAGATGATTGGAAGTCGGCAATATCCTGCAGCGATAACGGTTTCAAATCATTTATATTTATCCAGATATATGTATCGTCACTGAAAAATCTTACAGGTATCGTTCGACTAGCAATTGGTACTTTCTTCTTGGGTGTCGATTCTGGTGTGTAAGTCTGTGACTTTTGTTTGCCATGTTTGGGCTTCTTAGCAAGTATATTTTCGGGCAAGAGTGATTCATCGAGGACCATTGCGGGCCAGGCAGGATATCCTTTGACTTTTGCTAGAACTACAGCAGTTGGCAAATATTCATCTTCAGTGGTCAGCATTTGCACTTGTTTGGATTTGGATTGATCTATCGACATGGAAATTTTGACTCGTGTTTTTGTTAGTCTAAGATGATGAGAAGACAACGTTCTTTTTTTTCAAATACGCGTTTTCGAATTCTATGCGCAGTTACTCATCTATTTTGTAGGAACCAATTCATTAGGAAGTGATGATTCGTAATGTCGATTGGTCATAGGACAATTAAATTGTTGGGATACCTTAATCTTTTCAGATCAGTAGCTTAATTATAAAATGGATGCCTATTTTTTTTCCAGAGAGAGGTGGTTTCATCAAGCAAAAATGCTGAATTTGCGAGAACTTCAAATTATCATGAGCAATTATGATGTTGTTGAAGGGACTACTTCTAATTTTGTATTGCGTATGCATAATTAATATTCATATGTATGTTCAAGACTGTGATTCCTAATTCAATTACTCTACACGATATACCTCATTGGAAATGATAGTCTTCCAGCAGACTACAACACTTCTTTGTGAAAGTATGACCCGTATATTGTTAGTAGAAAGAGTGATCTATGTTTCGTAAAATCATTTATCAGAAAGTTAGAAAGATCTTTGAACTTCTTTGAACTTGCATAGTCACAAATTCCTAGAGGAATTCATAATCTTGCATAAATTTTAGCAATTGAAAACAGAACCAAGAAGTAATTGCCTTTTCTTTGTCTCTTATAATCTTGATTTATAAAAGAGCAATCAAAATGATGCACTCATACATTTCTTATAGGGATGTTTGGTTACACACTAGATAATTCTCTGCTAATCTATACCAACTTCTTCAGGTAATGAAGAGCATGGAGCTTGGAGATTCATTTAATCGATCGAAACAACAAACTTCTACATTCAAAATAACAGGTACACACAATCGGAAATAGACATCAAGAATAAAATAAGAAGTGACATAATATGACAACATTCCTGTTGAAATTTACTCAGGAACATTTAGTCCATTGATATTTCATCAAAATTTGTCTGCAATAAATACAAGAAGATAAATCTTACAGAATTGTTAGATGATTTTAATAATTGATGTAATTTAAGTTCAAACTACCGAGTTGACTCTAAATTGGCAATCTCAAGTTAATTGACAGTATTTCTTCCTCGATTAATATAAATTTTAGAAAATTAAGAATCAGTAAAGTTTCTCATTCCTCTCTTGAGGCAAAGAATCAGAAATAACAAACAGTATGGAAATATGAGTTGGATATGTTGCACTTCTAAGGTTATATGGTGATCAGTTGATTTGCAAAGTAGTAGATGCTTCCCTATATTTAATTTGTTCATTACAGTGTCTTCATCAAATTTTGCAGTCAGTTTTTACTCTAAAATAGTGCAAAAAATGATCTTTTGCCTAATACTGTTACAACTAAATGGTTGATACCGAGAATTTGTTCATTTAGGTTACATTTATCAAATGAATAAAATTTAGCATGTTACTCTTTGTAAATTTTGGATTTATCCCATTTCTGCAAGAATAAATGCAATAAACCTCTTCATTTCCTTCAAGATCAAGATCTTTCAAATACACGAAACTAACTATATTTTGAGTACTAAATATTAGGCTCATAATTTAATCTAATACATAGAATTACCCAATCAAAAAAGCTACTTTATGATTATCAGTTTTAGGTGCAAAAAGTCTTGCCAATTATTCAAGTCAGTGCTAATAACGATAACAATTGAACAAGATCTTTAATTGAAATGTCACAGGTAGACTTCTAGTTACAACAGTTACTATGACAATTTGCAACTTGGTAATCAATCCCGCTTCATCCGCAGTCTGGGCACGCCCCTTGCACATTAATCGTTGCTTTGACTACAACAGGCCACAATGACATTTCATTTGTTATGGAAGCACGAGACTACGGTCTGATAGCAATAGCAATAACCGCACGTTACGACGCTCCAAATTGTACCAGCACAAGGATTTTAAGAGTTGCTGAGCCAGTAGTTTGCCAGGTTCTCTGATGATATCGAGAAAAACAACTGTATGCAGGTCACATTACTGGGAATGACGGATTATTCTTAAAATGGTCAAATAAGTCCTCTTCCGGTCATGTTTAAAGAATATTGCTTTCGGTCAAAAGTCAAGTGAGGTATTAACCGGTTTTTGCAGTATCGGTGATTATGAGAAAAATAGTAAATCCGCCGAAATAAGACCCGTATGGAGTTGTTGCAATTTCCGATGCATGGAATGCGGTTGTTCAGGGTTAATGCATAGTGGGCAAACTTGTTAGCTACGGAACAACTATAACAATTGCTAGTCCTACACAAAAACAAAGTTAGATGATTGTATGCCAATGTGGAGCACAATATCCCCGTGGGAAGCGCACAAGGAAGAAGCCGGAGACCAAGTGCTGCATGACACAAAACTATCTGAGCTGAAAATAGAATTTCTCTGGCGGATAGGGAAGGTGAACTCTAGTAATTATAAACGACACACGTCTGATAAACGTCAACCGTAACTGTGAATATGAATAGGTGAGCGATACATACAAGACTGAAGTCAAAATCAACACACCAAATATAAATAAACAATTGTTTAGAGAAACACCAAGAATGTCGGTAATTATCTTCTGCCTCCGCAGTATCCCTAATCTATATTTATTTTCCATTGGTGTCATCGCCTATGTGGGAGAAAAAGGAAGCTTCTCTTCCGAAACTTAGAAGTTTTGGGCTCCAAAACAAATTGCAGGATTACCGATAGATAAATGTGGTAATCCCTAAGATTGGCAAACTTTTTAAAAAATAAAGTCATCGCCAGCAACAGATTCGTCTCCTATAAAGGTTGCATTTCTCACCTATCAATAGGTTTTCGGTTCTTATACAGTACATTCAACTGCTTCGATAGTATCGCAATTGGTTGTAATATCGTTAATTGAATTTGCTTTTAAACCAGTGCTCATTGCTGGGTAATTATTAGATTGTTGGATTTTTCATCCCCTTTTTTCCCCCTTATAGATTTCGCGGGCCCCCATTGTAAGTGATAGCCCAGCAATCACACCACACCACACCACACCCACACACCGATTGCCACGAAACTCCATCACTTTTTTAAATCATCTCGACTGACTTATTTTTTTTAAAATCATCTTCTTTTTCTTTACTTCTAGTCCTGAAACATCAATTGAGTTGGCAACATGGGTGATTACTTGACTCCTTCGGAATTGCCTCAACCAAAGTTGAAGAGAACCAATACTGGTTTTACGCCAAACCAAATTATTGCTCTTGATGCTGCAATTCCTGAATCTGCAAAGCATATTTGGTATAAATACTCCCAATTGAAGGTTTTGGACTCCAAGAGAACCAATGGCGCCCAGGCTCCTCCTTCGGTTGTCAATGATAAGGAAAAGTTTGAGGAATCTTTTGTCAGACATGTAGAGACAACTTTGGCTAGATCCATGTACAATTGTGATAATTTGGCTGCCTATCAAGCTGCTTCAAGCACAATTAGGGATGCTTTGTTGATTGACTGGGCAAACACCCAACAGAAACAAACCATTCAAGACGGAAAGAGAGTTTACTATCTTTCGTTGGAGTTCTTGATGGGAAGAGCTATGGACAATGCTTTAATTAACTTGGAAACTAGAGACCATACCAAGCAGACCCTTTCCGAGTTGGGATTCAACTTGGAAGATGTTTTAGAGCAAGAGCCAGATGCAGCTTTAGGAAATGGTGGGTTAGGTAGATTAGCTGCTTGTTTCGTCGATTCTCTTTCCTCAAAGAATTACTCTGGTTGGGGTTACGGTTTAAACTACCAATACGGTATCTTCAAACAAAAAATTGTTGACGGTTACCAAATTGAAGCTCCTGATTATTGGTTGAAATATTCTAATCCATGGGAAATCGACAGATTAGAAATTCAAATCCCTGTTGATTTCTATGGATATGTCTATGAAGAACATGACCCAAATACAGGAAAAGTGAAGAAGATCTGGAGTGGTGGAGAACGTGTATTGGCTGTCGCTGCTGATTTCCCAATTCCAGGTTACAATACTCAAAATACCAATAACTTGAGATTATGGAATGCAAAGCCAACCAATGAATTTGACTTTACAAAATTCAATGCTGGTGACTATCAACAATCTGTTGCCTCTCAGCAAAGAGCAGAATCTATTACTTCTGTTTTGTACCCAAATGACAACTTTGACAGTGGTAAAGAATTAAGATTGAAACAACAATACTTCTGGGTTGCAGCATCTTTGCATGATATCGTTAGAAGATTCAAGAAGAACCACAAATCAAACTGGCATAAATTCCCTGATCAAATTGCAATTCAATTGAATGATACTCACCCAACTTTGGCAATTGTTGAATTGCAAAGAATCTTTGTTGATTTGGAGGGATTAGAATGGGATGAAGCATGGGACCTTGTTACAAAGGTGTTTGCTTACACTAACCATACTGTTATGTCGGAAGCTTTAGAAAAATGGCCTGTCGATTTAGTTGGAAAATTGTTACCCAGACATTTGGAAATCATCTACGATATTAATTTCTTCTTCTTGAAGGAAGTTGAAAAGAGATTCCCTGATGATCGTGATTTGTTAAGCAGGGTTTCTGTGATTGAAGAGAACCATCCAAAGTCTGTTAGAATGGCTTATTTGGCTATTATCGGATCCCATAAAGTGAATGGTGTCGCTGAATTACATTCTGAATTGATCAAGACTACCATTTTCAAGGATTTCGTTAAAGTTTTTGGTACTGACAAATTTACCAACGTTACTAATGGGATCACTCCAAGACGGTGGTTGAGACAGGCCAACCCTAAATTGGCTGCTTTGATCGCAGAAAAATTGAAAGATCCAAATTATGAATATTTAACCAATTTGGGTAAATTGAAGAAATTAGAATCTTTTGTTGATGATGACGACTTTTTGAGAAAGTGGGATGCGATTAAGTTTGAAAACAAGCGTCGTTTGGCTGCATTAGTGAAAGAAGAGACTGGTGTTGAATTGGATCCAACTGTCTTGTTTGATGTTCAAGTGAAAAGAATTCATGAATACAAGAGACAACAATTGAACATCTTTGCTGTAATTTACAGATACTTGCACATCAAGGAATTATTGTCTCAAGGAGTTTCAATAGACGAAATCAAGGAAAAGTATTACATCTCCAAAGCATCAATTTTTGGTGGTAAAGCTGCTCCTGGTTACTACATGGCAAAGACTATTATTCATTTGATTAATAAAGTTGGTGATGTTATCAATAACGATACTGAAATTGATAATTTATTAAAGGTTGTGTTTGTTCCTGACTATAATGTGTCAAAAGCAGAAATCATTTGCCCAGCATCAGACTTGTCGAATCATATTTCTACCGCCGGAACGGAAGCATCTGGTACTTCTAACATGAAATTCGCCCTTAATGGTGGGTTGATTATTGGTACTGTTGATGGTGCAAATGTCGAAATAACTCGTGAAATTGGTGAAGAAAATATTTTCTTATTTGGTAACTTGGCAGAATCTGTGGAAGAATTGAGACACAAGCATATTTATGAAGGTGTTCAAGTTCCTCAAACTTTGGCCAAGGTTTTCCATGCTATTGAAAGTGGTTTGTTTGGAAATCCCGAAGAATTCAAGGCATTGATTGAGAGTATTAGAGTGCATGGTGATTACTATTTGGTAAGTGATGATTTCGATTTGTTCTTACAAACCCATGTTAAATTGGAGAAGGTATTCGGTCATCATGGAGGAGACTGGAATGATTCTGATCACTTGCACAGATGGGTTAGAAAGTCTGTATTAAGTGTTGCCAATATGGGTTTCTTTTCGAGTGATAGATGCATCGATGAATATGCGGAAAACATTTGGAATGTTGAGCCAACTAATCAATAGATTGCTCTCCTTTTACAGATTCATCAATTTAGTTGATTTTATCATTAATTATTCCTATTTAAATAAGTAGAATATTTTGATTGACTTTGCCAATGTTCGATATAAATCTTGTAATAAGCACATTAATGCTTGTAATAACTTGCTTAAGATATAAATTCACTTAAGACGGAATACAATTGCAAAACAGAGCTTCAATTCTTGATGACACGGGTATCCGATTGTTGATCACGATTAAAAGAGCTTACGAAATAAACTTTAGAGGCTATTGAAATGTGACGTAGTAATACAGTGAGATATCTCATATACATATTGCCATTTTCGGGTTCCAGGGACAGAAAGCCACTCAAAAGACTAGCTGCGCATAGATCCTCCAACATTCCACTGGAATGTGAAGAGCTGCTCAAATTACGAAGAAACATCGGTTACTATTTCAAATATGAAATAGTTCCCAGTAATTAGCCATCATAACTGGTTTTATACTTCGAGTATATTATAACAAAACGATTGCAGACTATCTCTCTGGCTAGTCAAGAACAAGGATGGGCCTTGTCGGCGGAGCACTATTTTTCTTTAAAACGTCAGTGCGACAGCCTTGGCACTTAATGTAGGGGTAGTCTATGCGACTGTGAGAAAAGATCTGCTTCCATTCCGCCTCAATCACTTACGGCAAAAGTTCTGAAATAGCCCTTTCTAGTTGAATGTTAGCCAGGAGGTGGCTAAGGTACACTTCAGGCTACGATTAACCGACAGAACACCTGGCCATCTAAAATCGTTGTTTCTTCCAATTTGTTCATCAACTCTATATTTCTCTGCACTCTCGTCGCTTTTCATTGCTTTTGGCACTGTGCTATCTCAATTTTTTGACAGCTTTACCCCAAATAGAAATCGTAAATCATCACTTTAGATTGAATCGCCAACTATCAAAATTACGAAATCTTCATACATTAGTCAATATTCTTGAATAGTTCCACCATGATTACCTTGGTATGGATACTAGTGTTTTCCATAAATACATTTTTTACACTTGCTCTTCCGCCCAAATTCGAAGGATCCGACATACAAAAGAAGTACCTAGTGACGGAATTACCGGGTCTATATGACAATATCGGTCAAGATAAGATTCCACTAATGTTTTCAGGGCAGTTGGAGTTGTACCCAGAAAGCAACACCCATTATTTCTTCTGGAAGTTCAGTGATATCAATAAACTTCCAGAGAATAAGAAAAGAACCATATTTTGGTTGAATGGTGGACCAGGTTGTTCATCCATGGACGGTGCCCTATTGGAATCGGGACCTTTTAGAATAAATAAGAATGAGGAAGTGATATACAATAATGGATCATGGCATCGGTTAGGAGATCTTGTGTTTGTTGATCAGCCTGGAGGAACCGGTTTTAGTTATACAGATGATTACGACCATGATTTGGACCAAGTCAGAGACCACTTTTTAAAATTTATGGAAAAGTATTATGAATTATTTCCCGAAGAAATAGATAATGAAATTTACTTTGCAGGAGAAAGTTATGCTGGGCAGTACATTCCATATATAGCAGATGGAATTCTAACTAGAAATGAAAATCTCGAAGAAGGAGAAAAACCATACAATTTGAAAGCTCTTTTAATTGGAAACGGGTGGATATCTCCTAATGAACAAAGTTTGTCGTATTTACCTTTTTCAGTGCAAGCAGGATTGATCAAACAGGACAACCGTAATTGGCAAAAGATATTGAAGAAGCATGAGGAGTGCCAAAGAATAGTCGATCAAGTAGACGGCAATTGGGATGGAAAAGTTCATGATTTTGAAACTTCTTCAAAAAAATGTGAAGAAGTCTTAACTGATATCTTAGAAGCAAGTCGTGATTTAGTGCATGGGGGTGACAAAGACTGTGTCAATATGTACGATTATTCGTTAAGGGACAGTTATCCATCCTGTGGCATGAATTGGCCACGTGAGTTGGAATATGTTAGTCCATTTTTAAGAGATGGTGATGTTATGACTGACTTGAATTTGATTAATAAGAAAGTTTGGCATGAATGCAGTCGAAAAGTAGGAAGAGCATTCAATGCCAGGAATTCGGTCCCTGCGGTTCATTTATTACCAAGAATTGCTGAATCTGTTTCAGTTCTTCTATTCAATGGTAATTTGGATATAATTTGTAATTATATGGGAACTGAAAGATTTCTTGATAAATTGGAATGGGGTGGCAAGAAAGGTTTTCAAGAAGAAACGACTATTGATTGGATATACGACGAGAAGAAAGTTGGACATATCAAATCTGAAAGAAACATAACTTTCATCAATGTTTATGGTGCTTCGCATATGGTTCCATATGACTTGCCAGAAATTTCTCGGGCATTAATGGATTTAGCCACAGGAAATTTTGATGCAAAGGAAGACAAGAATAAAAGTGACCAGAAAAAGACGCAGTACGTTACGTATCCCTTGGGAGTGAGGAGAGAAAACATTGATAAGAAGCCTGATGTACCCACTGTGTCTGAAGATACACCAAATGCATCGACTTCAAGCAGCAACCCAGAATCAACATCTACTTCTTCAGTTCCAGAACCTTCAGACACATCTGCTCCTGAGCATGATGAGAATACTTCACAGACCAGTAAAATTACAAGGTTGATACAATTGTTAGTTGTGGCAATATTACTATGGGGTGTCTACATTTTGTATGCTTCTTACAAAGCAAGACCATCATCGATTATAAAGAGTGGCCCACTGTCCAAAAAGAAAAATGTCCAATGGGCTGATCAGTTGCGAAGATTCCAACAAGACGACAACGGTACTCAAAAGTCACAAGGGTTCCTAGCCAAAACATTCAACAAATTGAAAGGCACGGATGCCCGGGGTAACTACACTCCAACATCGTCTGAATACTATGAAGACATTGAGTTGGGTGAAGGAATTGGAGCTACCGATGTTGATGATTTTATAATAGGAAGCGACGACGAAGAGACAGGTAGCAATGATGATACACCGATTATAGAAACAGAAACAGAAACAGAACAGGCCACTGATAAAAGCACCATATAGTGGCAATTTTCTTAGTATTGGTATATATCGAAGAGTTTATAAGGTAGAGCAGACTTTGTGGCACAACTGGTCGTGTGGTGTCGATCTTGTTAAAAAGTGAAAAAAATACACCAACATCGATGTACGAAGATCCAATAAAGGACAGAACGCCGGATTGCGGTTTAACATTGCTTGCTATTGTAATTGCAGGATTTAGCAACAAGTGAATTGAAGGACATCAGAGATCCAGGTCTCAGTTATATGCATATTCGGATCGATTCATAATGTGGAGACAATCAATACGTCATTTGGCAACCGATGCAAAAGCGACAGTGACACCTTCATCTTTCCATATACAGGTTCCTCCAAAGTACACACTCGCATCATTACGATCATTTCCATCGTTAGAGCCTCAGACATACATTCCAATTCCAGCTTCTTTTTTTGATGTGCCAGCCAGGACAGATTTTCTCTGGAGCGCTGCTGTATATGAGGCCGATAATTCACGAGTAGGGTCAGGAAATGTTCCAAATAAGGGTGATAAACCTTTTTCAAATAGAAAATTACATCCTCAAAAGGGAACAGGTAATGCCAGAGTCGGTGATGCAAATTCCCCCACAAGAGATAACGGATTGAAGGCCCATGGTATCAGAGCTCCGCATGATTGGTCTACCGAATTGCCCAACAAGATTTACGCACGGGCATTTCAAACTGCATTAAGCCAAAAGTATAAGGAAGGTAAGCTCCATTTGATTGGAGGAGAAAGCGAGAACAGCACCATTGATTTCCAGTATGGAAACAAGTATTCTATTCAAGGTTTCGTACGCACCAATAATTTGAACAAGCTCCGATTATTATTTATTACAGATTCTGACAGACAAAACTTGCTTGAAACTAGCCAGTACAGACGGAAAGTCAGTGCCATGACTAAGGACAAGCTTGAAGTTAGAGATATTTTGAAAGCGGATCGGATATATGTCGAATTGCCAGCATTGGAGTGGTTGATTGGCAAGTATTCAACTGAGTATTAGATCGTTTGGCATACATGTATATAGTTCATAATAATACGCTTTAATGACTTTTACTTGCTACTTCTTGAACTCTCCATAAAAGCTCATGATTTTGAGAAATGAACTAGATGCTAAACCGCAACTGGTATATCTGATTCACGTGCATTTCACTAGGGCTTCTGCCCTCGTATTATATGCAGACGCATCTCTTTTTTACCCATCCGCACTACTCACACTTTACAAAATAACACAAAGTTGTCAACGGTGCTCTATGCGTGAAAAATTCACATACTACCAATCCTCACGGGGGAAAAAAAGCTACATAAAAATTTTTCTACCAAACTCAACTATTCTTGTTGTCAATACCTAAGGAAACAAGCCAATATGCCATTAGTAGTCCAAGAAGAAGGTTCATTCCAACACATTTTACGGTATGTGGAAGATTACTTTGAATAGGAACTATTGAATTCGATCGAGTTATAACTTTCAACCTTGTCCAACCTTGTCATGTTGAACCCCCATCATCTAGATTCCATTGTATTATGATTTGAAAAATTTTCAATCCATGATAATATGACGACTTACAGAGAAGAGCACTTTCGTTTACCAATCTATATATTTCAGACTGATCAAAATTGTCATTTTAATTGGTTGAAGAATGAAAATTTTACATGGTGTAATTTGTATTTGGTGAGATGAATTCATGAAGTCCAGTTGTTCGATATATTCACTCCTTGAAGTTAAACTTGATAGTATCACAATCCTATACGAATAATTATGGTCGATTACTAACTTATTTAGTTTGTTGAACACCAACATCGATGGTAGAATCAAGATCATGTACGCCTTGACCAAGATCAGAGGTGTTGGTAGAAGATACGCCAACTTGGTCTGTAAGAAGGCTGATGTTGATTTACAAAAGAGAGCTGGTGAATTGACTCAAGAAGAGTTGGAAAGAATTGTCACCATCATGCAAAACCCAACCAACTACAAGATCCCAGCTTGGTTCTTGAATAGACAAAAAGACCATGTTGACGGTAAGGACTACCACGTCTTGGCTAACAACTTGGAATCTAAATTGAGAGATGACTTGGAAAGATTAAAGAAGATCAGAGCTCACAGAGGTATCAGACACTTCTGGGGTCTCAAGGTCAGAGGTCAACACACCAAGACTACTTCCCGTGGTCGTTAAACAAGTTATTAGGTTTATTATCTAAAATATCATTCTGTCACAATATTGTAATATTCAAAGGATAAATGGATGTTACATCACGCATAGTCTACGTTGATATTTGAAAGGTTTGAATCTAGTTATTTGTTTATATTTCTACATGTAATTTAATTTCATCAAAAATACACGTTTATCAAAGCAAGGCCTGTAGTATGATTGCTACACGATCTTTAATGGCATTTTTTGGTACTCTGTCAAGTTTGTGAAACGATTTTATAGAATTGATCAATAAATCTTTGCAGTGTTTCCATTGAGTGTGATTATCATACAATGCGATATTAGCTTTGAAATATCATAAGTGATTATAACCTATGACATATAATGGATAACAATTTTTATGATATTGGAAAAAGATGTTCCATTGAATCAGGTTCTATTAAAGTTTATTGAACAAATCACAGAATTTCTGCTTTTCAGTGATTCAACTCTTGGAAACTTCTAGAGCGTATCAAAACAAAAGAACACAATTTAGACTTTGAGAATCTGCTAGTTCAAGACATTCTTCAAACCATCGACCACAACCCAATTCATAATCATGGGTGCGACAAGGGTCTTCTCGTTAAAGCATGTGAATATTCTTCAATATGTTAGTTGCATTAAGATCTAAATGACTACGTTCAAGTGCAAAATTATTGCACAATTTACAACCAGCAAATAAGTACATCAAACTATGATTACTAAAAGTTTAGAAAGCTGGATCATAATTTTTAGCACAAAGAGTAGATACCAACTTTCACGGTACGTTATGTTAAGTAAATATTATTACTACCTCTTTCTCGCTTAAATAACTTTTTGAACATGCAAATTCGAAGTTGAGGTGTCGACAGAATCAAAAATAAACGAATATCGAAACCCTGTCACAAATGGTGAAAACAAATAAAACCAAGTAAATTACGATTAAAGAATTTGTCGGGTTGGAATCAAGACAGATACTAAACCGCCTCGCAAATTAACTAAATTGGAAGCTATATTATTTGACAAGTTTCGCGGTTCGTACCGCCTTGCAAAATTAAGCCAGAATAAAATGTAGGTAGCAAACGATGCTCTGCTGCAATTACAATAATGTTAATTCTTAAAATTGATAGACTTTACTCCTTTAGAATATTAATTATCGGCTATTGATCGACTTTGTGTTAAGGTGCGTTTCTGCGTCGCAAAATATCCAAATTGGGAATAGTAATGTGCTAATTAAATCAAGGGGTGCGTGTTTTGTCCAACGATTATTATCTTCTTTCGTCTCGAAACCTCTAAAATCTATGATTTCGAAAGGGGGGATCGATTTATTCTTCAGTCGGTCATTACAATGGTGATTGAAATCAATTAGATTTACGTGTAAGATTTCGTGATTTCATTATAGTACAGCTATGCTAGGTATAATAAATAAGCTAGTAGGGCATTTCACTAACCATTTCCGACCACTAATTCCAGTGGCCACTTCTTAACGATAATAAATTCTCAACAACTTCAGACTTAGCCTTTGAATTTGGCTTGTTCGTTACTTCTGATAATGGCTTTCTGGTTGTTTCGTTTGTAGGTTTAGTGTTTTCATTTTGGGATTGCTGTAATTTCTGGTTTATCTTTGCCGAAGAAGGAATCAACTTAAATGTCATGGTAGATGAATTGTTTGAATTAAGCTTCTGTGGTTGTTTTTTTCTTGTTTCATTTAAAACGAAAGTGGTTGATTTCTTAGATACATTGATCATTGAATCATCAATGGATAAATTTGATTCATCAATTGATGGACTTTGTACTGTAGGAGATACTTTTGAGGACAACGGAGTAGATATGATGTGTGGTTGATGGCTATGGTTCTTGAGCGTTGGGATTGATGAACTCCTTTGCTTAATTGGCGAAGACGTATGCATAGGACTACCAATGAAAGACAAGGACTTGTTTATAATAGGCTTAGTTGGGGTTGATGAAACAAGAGGTGGAGCTGAAGTTGTCATTGATGAGTTAGGAAGTACATTCAATGGAGCTGACATGTATGGAACCATGGGTTGCAGCTGATGACCGTGATTTGCAGGCATGTGGTGATGTTGATGTGGTGGTGGAATAGTAATTGGGGGAGTAGGTGGTAGCTCGGTTATTTCTTTTTCTTGGTTCAGTTGTTTTCTTAATGATTGTCTTTTATTCTGGAACCAAATTTGTACTGCTTTCTCGGTCATTGACACTTTGGCAGCTATTTCTATTCTTCTCAACTTATTTGGTGTAGAACCCATTTCAAACTCCTGATTTAAGATTGCTAACTCATTTGGTGATGTTCTTCTTCTCTTCCTTCTTGCCAAAGGTGCATTGTCTATAGATGGTTCTTGAGAAGGAAATGTAGCCGGTGAATGGGAAATGAAGGCGTATGATTTATCGGGTCCAGATCCCGTGGCGCTTGTAGGAGCACTGTGGCTTGATTTTGGTGGCGCAGATACCAATTGACTGCTTCTTCTCAAGTCAGTTATACTAATATCAGCTTCACTTGTATCCATCGATTGATTAGGATTTACGTTAGTTACCGAACACGATCTCATTGATGATGGAGTTGCAAAATTTGCTTGCGTGTTTGGAATATAATGCTTTTGCTGCAAATTGGATGTTGAAGCATTATAAAGTTTGGTCGTGATAGGTGTTGAACTTAATCCCTGGAAAGTTTCAATCGAAGGTAATTTAGGAAATGAAGTTGAATTCGAATAAGGTGTTGAAGTCAACGGGTGGTCTCTAACATGAAGAGTCAGAGTCGATGATAATATGGCCGACAATGGAGGTAAGCTGGGCTTTTTAGTTCCAGTGGCAGGGGTAGCGGGCAAGCTTCTCTTTGGTGTTTGCAAGTACATCATTGTTTTAATCAGTACTCAGCTATATAATGATGTAAGAAAGTAGGAATCCTTTTATGAAGGAAATTAATGGAAAATCAAAGCAAAAACGTAAAGTAAAAGAGGTTTGCAAATGCAAAGGAAATTTCTGCAAAAGGGATATTTATCAAATATATATTAGAATGCGCACACATCAAAGGTGAGCGCTGAACTTACACCAGGTACGATCAATTGGTACATAAAAGTAAACAAAAAATTCGTTGGAATATTCAAAAAAAAAATAGTGTACAGAGAACAATGAACATAAATAAGGCATAAAAAATAAAGATTAAAAAATAAAACCTGTAGATAATTTAATAAAACAAACTAAAAGAGAAAAAAAACACCAAATCAGGGATATTGTTCAGGTTGAAGTGACCCCTTAGCAGCGCGAAGTGTTACGCCAACAAATCAAATATAGAGTCATGGGCAGTAAAGATTTCTGACATTCACATTGATGGTTTTTCAAATCAAATTATCACCAGCAGAATGGTAAAATGAAAATGACTCTTGTTGGAAATCACATTATAGTGCATACGGCCCTTGCCGACAGTAACAGATGAAACATATACCAAAGAAATAAATTGAAATGAAGTCGACCAACTGGTCGTGATTCATGGTTATGGGCACAATTAACAAGCTACTCTATCTCCGGATTTAGACATCTGATTGCTTTACAATTAACTATTGTTGGTGAATGACGCGACGTGATTTGTTTTGATAGTATTTAGGTTTGTTTACGTTTAAATTAGTTGCGTTTTAAATTGGCAGATGAAGAAGAAACCAGTAAATGCTGTCTCTCCCCTAATGCTTTCACCTAATATTGTGTCAGAAAGTGGAAAGCGGGTTTGTGCTACTGATGTTTATTTGTTTACGTTTTCATGCTTGAATGAAAAATAATGATTTTCGCGTCACTAGACAACGGTTAGAAAAAAGGTTTATTGAAATTAAATTGAAGTCGCGAATTAATAAATGAATATTATTCCCTATTTGGTGCAGTCCACGGAACGTCGTACGCAAACAATACTCAAAGTGGATATATTATAGACAAAATTGCATGCACTCAGAAAATAATAGCTGAGTGATTATTGGTACAGTATTTTGTCTCTTTCCTCAGCTTGCATTGCAATGTATTTACGATCAAATTTCAATGAATCGTAGTTGTCAATATCTTATGAAAAGTAGTCCCCAAGTTTCTTACATTATGAATCTTTCTGGCTCCCAGAGCTTCTAGGCCAAGATCAGACATTGAATTGAGATAAGTTGAACTGGCTCAACCTGAAACATAGTGTGACAAGCAATTCAAGGGATCAATACAAAAGCGTTCTCAATTTAGGTAAGAAACGTATGACACTACTACGTAGTAATAAAAGCTAAAATGCCAGAAGATTCTGTTGACCATATTATCTACAAAAAAGTACGCACCAAATATTTTATTCGTTTTTCTCTTTTAGGCCAAATTTTGTTAGAGTTGATGGGAGCAGTAATTTATGGAGCTTGTGTAAATAATAAAACCTTCACTATTGTAGTCTTAACCTTTGCTCTAGTAACTACTTGCTAGGGAATAGAATTTCATCGTTCAAGTGGTTCTTGTGATTCAACCAGATTCATAATAAAGAAGTGAATTTTGGGTGTCTTATTCTGCTGATCAATTATCATTGTCGAAAATGTTGCATCTGCCGTTGAAGATCAAAGAATCTACTAATGAAAAAATACAACACCCAAAAATAGTACAGTTGTTCATAGCGCGTCCTTGGACAAGTTCATGCATAGATTAGTAGATACCAATAACACCTTCTTAGTCAACGCAATCAACGTACCTATAATTGGATATTTGACCGCGGGCCAACTTCCAATCATTGATTTTGTCGAACTTTAAGTTTGTTCCTCTTAATCGAAGAATAATGAAATACTGAATATGGACACATGTCACTAACGATATTCTAACTGTCGCATTGGCAACTGTGGTACCTTAAGTGCTCTGACAAAAGCAAATTCTCAGCTATTATTTAATACCCAAATTGAGTAATTCGCTTTACAAAGTTATTTCTTGTATTGTTCGAAGATAAATTGCATGCTTCTTACCGTGGAAGGGGTATATGCTCTCTAGCTTTAATACATTCAATACGACTTGGATTCATATATGTTACAATACTTTTCAATGGCTCTTGTAATTCGAGCTCTCAAGAAAGACAAGTAAGCCAAGAAAAATGTACAGCAGCAATATACTTCTTTAAACATTCCTTTAATAGATCAACAACTTTACTTTCCTGTATTCGGCCATTGCATAAATCTGGATCGTTGATTATATTTTAATGGTTGCCTCTATGTTTTAGATTAAGAATTGTAGGGCTACAAAGAACATCTAATGTTGAAAAGGAGGTTTCAAATCTCCGATTTAGATTGCAGTACTTGCACCCATTATTTGAAATTTAGCCTAAGCAACTAATATATGATGATCCACAGATGATTTTTTAGTGCTTCTTATCAACGGTTTCTTAATTAGAGAAGGATTAGAACTTTCAGCTATCATTTTATTAAGTGAACTTTTATTATTGACAGCTATTTCAATTATCGATTGATCCTCGTAATAAGCCTTTACATCGTTCATTTTTCCTTGTTGTTGCCAAGTATGAAAATAAACTGCAAAATTTGGTAATTAATCGTTTTGCTGAATAAGTTTCATTTTTTGTCTCATTTGAGAACTTGATCATTGTGAATAATGTAGATCAATGTCACGTTACACACATATCCTAAGAGCGATAATCGATAAATACAATTTTGCTGCTATTGAGCAATTCCTTGGTCTACTATCAGCTCTTCTTTTTCTTGAACACAGCTAAGTATCGTATTGTTTTGGGAGCGAGCACGTGCTCAAGCAAATTGTCAGTAGTGTATTTACCACTTTGTCAAAATGCATGGCATCTCAGCATAATTGTGATTTCTTCGAATGTGCTAGTACAAACGTCTTAAACAATCATATATTTACATTCATTTCAAAATATAAGAAGAAACTGAACACTAAATTTGGAGTTAAACTATCCCTTTTAAACTGGTAACCTTTAAGTTACATGCACTTCTGTAAACTGTGCACATTAGTGTCTATTATCAAGCAAATTAACCATGATGGATGAGAAACAAAATTTGAATACACAAGGGAACAGGATAGCATTTATGAAAAGAACAGGCTTGAAGTTATTAACATTCATTTTACTTGTTCCTATCTATTACTATGTTGCCCATGATCGATTTTACAACTTTTTGAATTTGTATATTCCTCCTCAATCACCTTCAGTACTTTCGGTGGAATTATTGGACTTGAATTCCGCTCAGGTTAACGATATCAAAAGATTAGGACTTTCTCCCAAAGCACCTGTAAAAATTATTACAAGCGAGAAAGGGGAGCAGATTATTCATGGTAGGTTCTTACATATAACAGACATACATCCTGATCCATATTATAAAGAAGGATCAAATATTGAGAATGCATGTCATAGTGGAAAAGGAAAGGCCGGAAAGTACGGTGATGCAATCCTTGGTTGTGACAGTCCAATAATATTAATGGAAGATACAATAAAATGGGTTGAGGATAATTTGAAGGATAAAATTGATTTTGTTGTTTGGACCGGTGACAATGTCCGTCATGACAATGATCGTCGATACCCAAGAACTGAAAACAATATATTTGATATGAATGAAAAAGTAAGCAATCTCATGTATGATACATTCAAAAAGAAGTCCACACCGGAGTTAGAAATCGATTTGATTCCATCTTTAGGGAACAATGATGTTTATCCACATAATTTATTTAGTCCAGGGCCAACGTTGCAAACAAGAGAATTATTTAAAATTTGGCAAAAATTTATTCCCCAATCCCAGTTGCATATTTTTAATAGAGGGGCATACTTTTTCCAGGAGGTTATCCCTAACCAATTGGCAATTTTATCCATTAATACTTTGTATTTATTTCAATCCAACCCATTAGTGGACAATTGTGATAAGAAGCAAGAACCCGGATATAAATTATTTGAGTGGTTAGGCTATGTTCTAAAAGAAATGAGGGCTAGAAATATGAAGGTGTGGCTAACAGGACATGTTCCTCCTAACGAAAAGAATTTTGATATTTCATGTCTCCGTAAGTATATTGTCTGGACACACGAGTATCGTGATGTAGTTATTGGTGGACTTTACGGTCATATGAATATGGACCATTTTATTCCATTGGATTCAGTTGCTGCCTATAAATCAATCAAGAAATCGTTTAAGGGTAAAGCATTGAGTGCCAAGGATGATGGTGAATTTGATAACATGTTTATGTATGAGACAGCTGCAGATTCGGATTTTGACTCAGATTCTGACTCAGATTCAGATTCAGAAGATACATATACTTCGCCCTTAGAAGAATCTAGCATTTACAAAGTTTTCGACAAGAATTTTGATGAAGAATTTTTCAGAATTCAGGGTGGTGTTCCAAATAACAAAGTGAGATACATGAACACATTGAGAGAGTCTTTATATGCAAAGATAAAGGGGAAAAAGAAATCTGGATTTGCATCTGAGCGTTATTCCCTTGCCCATGTTTCTGCATCTGTTATTCCAACATTCAATCCTGGATTGAGAGTCTGGGAATATAACATAACAAATCTACAAGAAAGTCTTTCAAAGCAAACCATATTTGAGCCATGGGATAAATTCTTTAGTGGTTTGGATAGACTCATGGAAACTTTTGATAAATATGATGCAATGGAAGAGAAGAAGCAAATCGTCAATATAAAGGAAGATGATGATTTATTGACAATTTTGAAGAAGAAGAAGGACAAGACTTTCCCTCAGCCTATGCCTAAAGATCTTTCTTTGGGGCCAGGATATGTTCCACAAACATATACACCAGAAAGATACGTGCAGTATTTTGCTGATTTAGAAAGAATTAATTCCGGGGATAAAGAGTTTGGTTACGAAATTGAGTACAGAACGGATGATGATTTGTACGGACTAAGCACACTAACAGTAGACCAATGGATTAAATTTGGAAGACAATTAGGTAAGCCTATCAAGCAGCAGTTGAGAGATGAAGATGATGATAAAGATAAAAAGAAAAAGAAAAACAAAAAGAAGCACGGCAAGAAACATAAGAAAGGAAAGGGGAAAAAACACAGAAAAGGAAAGGCTAAATCGTTAGCACAGGGGAAACAAAGTGGAAACTTAGAAAAGATTTGGAAAGAATATTTGAAGAATACATTTGTAAGCTCTGATTACGAGAATAAGGGTTATGGTTAACCAAAATAGTTTACGAGCATTTGTATACGTTTATAATGACATTCATGTACAGTATTTTGCAGCCAGTTGAAATTTTGATCATGCGCATTTGATGCAATTCATTCGGTCACGTGCCAACACATAGGGCTCGATCCACATTTTATGTGAAAAATTTTCGAAGTCCACTATCCCATTCGCACTGCGAATATTCAACCAAGCATTCAATATCTTCTTCTTAACTGTTTGTTTAATCATCATAGCTGACCATTAAATTCCTATCGTCATCAACATAAGTCGAAATGGGTGGTACTAGAGAAAAGAAGGTTGAATACTTCGCCAAGTTAAGAGAATTGTTGGAAGAATACAAGTCTATCTTCGTCGTCGGAGTTGACAATGTTTCTTCTCAACAAATGCACGAGATCAGAAAGGCTTTGAGAGGTGATGCCGTTGTGTTGATGGGTAAGAACACCATGGTTAGAAGAGCTCTTAGAGGATTCTTGTCTGAATTGCCAGAATTCGAAAAGTTGTTGCCATTTATCAAGGGTAACGTTGGTTTCATCTTCACTAACAGTGACTTGAAGACCATCAGAGACACCGTTGTTTCCAATGTTGTTGCTGCCCCAGCAAGAGCCGGTGCTGTTGCTCCAAAGGATGTCTGGATTCCTGCCGGTAACACTGGTATGGAGCCAGGTAAGACCTCTTTCTTCCAAGCTTTGGGTGTCCCAACCAAGATTGCCAGAGGTACTATTGAAATTGTTTCTGATGTCAAGGTTGTTGAAGCTAACGGAAAGGTTGGTCCTTCTGAAGCTACCTTGTTGAACATGTTGAACATTTCTCCATTCACGTACGGTATGACTGTCGTCCAAGTCTACGACAATGGTCAAGTCTTCCCATCTTCCATTTTGGATATTACCGATGATGAATTGATCAGCCACTTTGTGTCTGCCATCAACACCATTGCTTCTATCTCTTTGTCCATTGGTTACCCAACCTTGCCATCCGTTGGTCACTCCGTTATCAACAACTACAAGAACGTCTTGGCTTTGTCGATTGCCACTGACTACTCTTTCGAAGGTTCTGAAGCTATCAAGGACAGATTGGCTAACCCAGAAGCTTACGCTGCTGCTGCTCCTGCTGCTGCTGCCGCTTCTGAAGATGCTCCAGCTGAAGAAGAAGCTGCTGAAGAAGCTGAAGAATCTGACGATGACATGGGTTTCGGTTTATTCGATTAAACACAAAACGGTGAAATTTATATCAACAATTAGCTGTATATTTAATTTTATCTACCATGATTCTGGTATCTAACGAAGATATTTCTCGTTGGCATTTGCTAATGCGTCAATTGTAGTACAAAATTATGGCTAATTATTTTGGTTTTTGCAGCCATTTGTGTAGAACACCAGCGATGACGTCAAGAGATTTGTCATTTCAGACATACAGCTCAGTTTTTTCATGTATTAATACAGGTATAAGCCACGGACATGTTACTTTGGTGCCTATTGAAATATTATTCAACGACAATTTGGCCAAGATATTGCTCATAATTGACGATGCACCTTATGAGCCTCGGCAAATTGTAATGGTGTTCCACAATTTGATGAGAATACTTCAAAGTTTGATAGAACTCGGGTACCTGGATCCTGCACTAAACTACAGATTCAAGAACTTCCTTAGGAATAAGCACATGGAGTACCTACTTTATTTAGTTATAGATAACTTTCTTCACTGTATTGAGGCAGGAGATTGCAAGGTACAAAAACATCATTGTATGATGGCTTACGAATTCATCAACTTGTTGTTGAAAATGAAGTCATTGTATGAAATTCATGTTGAAGATGACACTACAATTCTATTGCTTTCATTGTTGATGTCATTGGGACACTCGACAACTGATCATGATGACTTCAATCAGTGTTTTACTGATCTCGAATTCTTGAATGAGGGCAATAATAAAGAAGTAGAATATAACGAACGACAATATTTGTCTCAACTTGAGAAGAATGTGGTTCCCCTAATTTTAGCTTTTATTGAACCCTCATTAAAACTCTTCCAATTCATGAACCATTCAACCAAGAACATTTGTTGTGTGCTTCAAATGAAAAAGCTTATTTCTTACTTTTCGATTTTGGCGTTCAATTTCAGAAACTACGTCCTTAAACAACAAATTGATAAATGTGAATTGTGTTTGTACAAGAATAACTTTCAAGTATTCATATTGGGAGTTTTAAGGTCTTGCCCTCTTTACCATCAAATGCAATCTTACAAAGAAATCGAGCAAATTTATTCAGAAATATTCTCAACTTCAAATTACACCAAATATTCCAACCGGGAATCAAAGGTTACTGTTGTAAAAAACTCAAACTTGCTGCCATGTAAGTATTCGGAGAATGACTACCGATTCTATTTGCATTCAAATACTGAATCTCCTCCGTGGGTAAGAAAAGTGTTTGATTTACCTTCATCAGTTTCGGAAACACAGATCCAGGCGGAAAAAGCTCTACCGGAGTTGGCAGAATCGGATTCAGAAGAGCATTTTGATTTCAACGAACAAACATCTGCTCTTCTTGCCGTGCAGTCTGGGTTGACTAGGTCAACACCAACACCAGGATCGAAGAATAAAACGTTTCGTGACTTATTTAAGGGAAAACTTTTCTTTAAAGAGAAAAATCACCGTAAATGGAGGTTGCTACACTGGCATAAGCATAATCAAATCTGTTAGTGTGTTAGCATTCGTACAAACTTGCTAGCATGCAACTGAATTTCATATATACAAGTAAAAATATGGTGGAAATGCCAATTAATTTCTTATTCTGTACTTTTCAACAGGGACTTCTTGTATCGTCTGTTCACTAGAAATCTCGTTTTTCGTAATGTATTGCGACATCTTGTTTGGCTTTGGCCATTCATCTGGCAATAATCCTGCTTTCTTGAACAACCAACTTACCCTGTCCGAGGGAGATGCACCCACACCCAACCAATACTTTGCACGGAAAAAGTCAAGTTCCACTGACTTAACAGGTTTCACAGCACCCTTTTCACTTGGTGTTTGAGCTTCTGGAATGGGGTTATAGGTACCAAGCACTTCAATTGGTAATTTGTCTCTTGCCTTGCCTCTAGGAATAACCACTATATTGTAAACGGGAGAATGTTTTCTCCCAAAACGAGCTAACCTTATTCTAACATTTTCTTTTCCTAGCCTTCCAAAATTGGGAGCAGCCCTGCTTGACATGTTCGTATAGGATAATATATTGCTGTGTTGGTATTGATCATGGTGAAAAATTGTAAATTTCCATCACCAGTTCACGTGACTAAAAATCACAAGATACAAGAAAATTATATCCTCTGAGATTACTATACACAGAAGAACTATACTGTTTTATTGAATTACTTATAGCTTTTTACGGGCTTTAAACTTTTGCTTTGGCTTCATTACTTTTGCCTTTCCAACAGACTTGTTTCTGTTATTCTTATTCTTATTTTTTGGTTGACTATCTTCGTCATCAGACCAATCATCGGTATCTTTGGTCTTCTTGAATTTCAATTTGTTTCTTTGACCTCTTACTGGTGCTTGCTTGACAGCATCTACATAAGCATCAATTCCAGAGCCTTTACTTGGCAAGAGATCTTGTTCTTGGCTATCCTCATCAAAGATAATCTTTCCATTCTTTGTTTTGAAGTCAGTAGATTTTGCTTCCAAGTCAGATTTTGTGAACTTCTTGGGTTTGGAAGAGGAAATATGAGCTAACGACTGCCTATCAAGCAAATTCAAAGGCTCGTCACCAGTTTCCAATATGAATTGATTAGATTTGTTTTTACCTCTCTTAGCTCTCTCCAAATCTTCATCATAAATATCAACTTCATCTTCAGAAACTTCCGAATCGTACAAGGCTTCCTCATAGGCAGAAACAAATTTCTTCTCTTGGTTATGAGAGCCTGAAGCGACTTGTGTTTCACTCTCTATATCTTGTCTTCTTTTAGCTCTATTTCTGACCTTTTTAATATTAGCTACTAGCTTTCTATCTTCTTCTGGAATTGCTTGCTCAACCACATCTACGCCAAATTTTCGAATCAATCTTTCTAATATATGTTTAACTTTGGATTTGAAATGTCCTTTATGTTCATGTGACCATCTCATCAATTTGCTCAAGAGTTCAGCTAAATTGGATCTGACTAGATCTTCAGGTAATGACAATACCTCAACCTTTACAAATCCAATAGCAGATTTCGCAATCTCACGAGAATTATGTGTTAAAAACAACTCCACGGTGGATGCAATTTCCAATAACGTCTCAACAGGCAACAAATTTTTGAATTCGAAAACTAAGCACGAAATAGCGGTGATTGTGGCTGATATCATATGTGGAGATTGGGCAGCTAAACCTGCGCTTACCATTGTGAAATATTCAGAAATAGTTGCTTGTGAATCCAGAGCTACTGAATCAAAACCAGGAACTTTTGAATTTACTATTACTCCACCTTCATTCATCTTATGTCCCATTTTGATCAAAATCTGGTAAGAGAGTTCTCTAGATCTTTCATTAACGTCCTTAGTAGCCATTATGATCTCTTGCAAGATGGCAGGTATGAAATACAAATCGGATTGAGGTAATACTTCCAAGAAAAGCAATATGGCATTCAATCTTGCAGATCTAGCAGAATTGTGTGTTGTCTCCGTGGTTTGAATTAAAACATTTTCAATATCACCGACAAAATTTGCAATCGATTGTTTCCCACCATCTGTTTCTCCCAATTTCGAGAGAATTCTATAGGCTCTTTTCTGCATCAACGAATTATTCTGTAAAGTAACAGTTGTCGAAAATATAGAAAAAAGGGCATTATGACACGATTCAGGAACATATTTAGCCATGGCAACAATCAAATCCATCATAGTTACGCTGAGCTTGGGACTTTCATCTTTTCCATTCTGTGTTTGAGGTTCTTCGCCATTTATGGCATTCTTCAACAATTCACAGACTTTATCAAAAGTCACGGCCAATTCAGATTTGGAAATAATTTGCAAATATACATCAATGGTTTCCAAAACAAAACCTCTAGCATCTGGCAATGTCGAGGAGAAGATGTTAAACAACACGGACAAGACATTTGATGCTTTCTGGGCCAAATATTCCAAATTTGATCGTGCTTCATTGATTGGAAATTCTTGCTGCATTAATGAATCATCAGATAATGCACCTTGTTCATAAGCTAAATTTGATTCAACTAATAACCTTAATGCATGACATACAGGCACTCTTAATTCAACTTGGGAATACATCAAGTCAGACAATTTGGCAGCGAATTGATCGTCAAAGCTATCTCTCAAATCTTTTGGCAAATCACAGAAGTGAGGTAACAAAGACCAGATTTGGTCTATTATGGTTTGGAAGATTTTGCTATTCATTGATTCCTTATTGTTTGATTGTTGAATCTTATTGTTGAAGAATTCAGTAATTGGCAAAATATCTGTTTTGTAGAATTGCAAATCTGCAAACCTTACATTGTCTCTCAATAATGGTAAAAGCCAAGCTCTACCTGGTTGGGCGTTACCAGTCAAATTCAAAGGTAATACACTCAATACCACTTGAGGCCCCAAGTTCGATATACATGCGGAAACAAAGTCCTCTGCTTCTTTATTATGAGGGAAATTGTCTGTTTCATTTGTTCTCCATTCACCAACAATTTCCAAAATTCCAAGAAAATCTGGGTTTGCACGGGATCTCAATTTGATTACTGTAGAAGTAATAAATTCTAAAATATCTCTAGTGGCTTGTTGATATTTGATTGACAATAACTCATTTTCAATATGTTCACTTAAAAATGTTACAGTATCATCCATTAGTTCATAGATTTCTCCTGTTATGCCGTTTTCAGGAGTAGGTTTAAGTAAATAACTATCAGGAATGGTTTCAGAAATAATAGCAATAAGACATTGAGAAGCAGAAGTGTAGATATCCTTGGATTCCGAGGCTAAGAATTCAGACACTGTGGGAACAATTGTTGGAATTTTCTGCAAACATTCTTGTGGTGACAATTGAGCAAAGCTTTCCAAAGCTTTCGCAATAACTGCAAGCCAAGATGCGGCTAAATGAGAATCATTGATTGAAGGTTTCAAGTCGAAAATGATATCCAATACGCGGATAAATTTTTCTATGTCTATCACATTTTTCATAGACTTGAACAACCCTTCAAATGCAGAAAATGCAGACGAGACAAGGAATTGTTCCGATGTTTTGGAAATTTCTAACAAGACATCACACAAAGGTTCAATTTGGTTAACAGGCCATGAATTTGCAGAGGTGATGGAGGTGATTAATTGCAAACAATGGATAATTTGGGAGTTTAATTCTGGGTTGGATCTCTTTTTATGCTTTCTACTTTGGTCCAATAATGATGCCAAGTGGGTCATAGAAACTTCACCAGCATGAGGAGCAGCAATATGAACAGGGGAAGGTGAAACAGGAGGATTTGATAATATTTTGTTCACTGCTTCCTGAGCTCTTCTTCTGACCTTGGGTCTGCTGTCGAACGATAATTCCAATAGCCCAGTAAAAGCTCGCTTTGGAGTAATTGCCCCAGAAGCTTTCCACTGAGAATTGTCTTGTGCCAATAATAAGCTCTCCAAGGCACCAATGGTAGATCTCACCAAAGGAGCTTCAGCATCAGAATGGGTCAAAGGTTGGGCCAACTTTGCTAATATGTCTCCAAATTTCGACTTCAACAATGGTTTAGGAGTGAATGGGAATACAATATCTAAGAAATACGCAGTGGTTGCTGCCAAATTATGGTCAACAATGGTATCATCTTTAATACATTGATCTAATAAGGATAGAAACGATACAAAGTATGCAACTGGGGTTTTCTCATTGTTTTGTTCTTCAATATTCTCTTCAACTGCCGATAAAATGATGGCCAAATGTTTTTGATTATCAAGTTTTGAAGTTATTTGACTTCTAATTTTTGATAATCTCTCATCTAAAGCAAATGTATCAAGCGACTGACCACCATCAGGATTTAATTCGCTCATTGTCTATCAGATCACTTGAAGATGCTGTCGTTCTAGTAAATCCAAAAGTGGTTTTTTTTGTGTAGAGATGAGATGCCTGAGAAGACATTTTGCACCCGTGCATCCATATACAGACCATGTCACGTGAAAACCTTTAAATCATAAACTCAGTAACATTTCCTAAATTCAATAAATACCACCCTATACAATCATGCATCAAGTTGAAGTTCTTCCAATAGAATATCAACAATAAATATGTCATTTTCATACTTCAAAAGTGCATTAGTGTACAACTTTATGTCTTCTGGCTTATCTTTCTTGTAGTTGCTAGCCGGGTCAAATGATTCAAAATCTTCGCTTACAGCGTATTTCTTACCAAGATAATATCTTATATCATCGATGAGTTCAATAGTATCGGTGTCCTGTCTCTCTTTAATTCTTGCTGCAGATTCTTTGATCAATTCACAGAATTGTTTTTTGTCCTTTTCATTCAGATAAATTGTCCCTAAGTTATATGCAATCATCTTCGTAATATGCTGTTCCAATTTATCACACCTTGTTTGCCACGAAATTCGTATAAGCTCATAGGCATTGTTTCCAACTTTATCTTCCAATCCCTGAAATTCATCAAAGGAGAAACTGTTGAAATTAGCGGTAACGCAAACAGCACACATAGTTTTCAATCGCTCCAAGAACAACTCATCAGCAGCGAATAACAAATCCACTACCGAAAGTAGTGGAATATGCTTCACATCATCATGATACAAGAATGATAATACCATATTTGCAACCTCTTTACTGGCAGTACTAGTCGATAATTGGATTACAGGGAGGTGTTCCGTTTGCAATTGTGGCCGATTGATTACATCAATATTTGTCCTGCTTATGTCTTTATAATAGGGTAACTCCTCTTGAGAATATTTGAAGATTTCTGATTTGAACATGGTATCGAAGTATTCCGATCTAGCAACAATGCACTTATTGACAGGATAATACAAAATAGATTCAGATTCGCTATCAATACATGCCAATATCATATCAGGAAACGATTCAGACTCCAACAATGTCAGCTTCTGTTCTTCAGTTAAAAAATCGCCGCAGTTTATTTCTTCCAAATCAATATCTTCATTCAAATCAAGCCATGAAACAAGACTCTGCTTGCAAATATCGTGAATCAAAAAATGGTCAAGATCTTTGCGTGCTTGTTCGGCAAACCTAAAGGCCAAGTCATGTTTTATTTTGGCCTTTTCCTTATCATCATAGGTGCCTTTAATCAGTTCAACTCCTTCGACTAAATCTTGCAATCCATACTTTCTAGCAAGGTTGATTATTTGATTCAGGTATTCTTCCTCAATGGAAATTGAGTCTGTTCGAAGATAAATATAGTCTATAATCACTTTGAATGCAAATGGATCAACACTAGCCGGCATGGTCACAGCAGTCAAATATTGCCAATCTCCTTGCAATTTTGCTCTAAAATATGGTGACCTTGCTGCCAACAAAAATCTGTGTAATTTAAAAGATTGAAACTCTTTGGAAAGTAGTTCGTTAGCATGGGGGAAAATGAAAACTATATCTCTTGTTAGCACTCCCAACAAGGGGTTCAAGAGAGATGCGATATGAGCTGCAAAAGGCTGAGTTGAATCCACAGCTTTGGATATGTCGAAACTAACCAACAAGTCTCTTATCTCGTCGGTCAATGCTCCGTATATACAACGAGCACCTTGAAATGTATCTCTGTCACACACCGCCCCTCTTTGCAATAACAACTCTACAATGGGATAATGGCCGCATAAGGACAGCAAGATTAATGGCGAGTAATCATACTCATCCACTTGGTTTATGTCTAAGTTTGGGGTGGAAAGCAACGAATCCACCACAGCAATGTCCCCCGTTCTGCATGCCATGCATATTTCCGCAAATGCCTTTGAGACTTCAGGATCTTGGTTCCCACTGGTAGTTGATGTCGAAGTTGACTCCGACAAGTTACGCGATAGTATCAGATCCACGGAGCTGGTTAAGTCGGGAGCGGTGGTTGCCACCACTTCTTGTCCACTATTCCCTGACATGAACAGGCTGCCTATCCCATACACTTACGATAACAACGGATGCCTGAGGTCGCAACGCGCGATTGTCACTGTGATCGCGGAACTCAATGGTGATGAATGCGATCGACGCTGGCAATACAGTGACTGATAAGCGAAGCACGTTTGGGATTTGGCGTTTTGTGTGGAATCTCAAAGGGTGCATGCAGTACGTTTGGTGTTGGGGTCACATGGTATAGATTACTTTCCATACTACGTATACAAGGGAAAGAGATCAGGATCTAGTCGCCCACAACCGCGGAGTATAGGCATTGTCATCTGTTTGTACTACTAGGATAGTAGAGAACGGTTTGTCAATTCTTTGTCTAGTCTTCTCGTTTGTATGGCAGTCAAGTTACACAAATTTCCCGATTTGGCATTTGGTTGCAGCAATTGCAAATCATCACAGCCATTGACTTGTAACATCATGGAATTTTACAGTCATCACAGCTCATAAAATTGGTAAACTTGGTTAATGAGAGACAAGTGCGTATTCTCACATTCCAGGTAATAAGCCCACAGTCCTGCACCAATATTATCCGAGTCCACAGTTTACGCGAGATCCATGTTCTAATAGGCGGTCTAAGTTGTGAACACCTCAACATTACAAGAAAACAACACTATTCTATTTGGCGCATTTTGATGGTAAAATGGAAAATTATAAATACCTTGTGAGATCGAGGCCTAATTATGTAGTTAATCCCTGTTTACCATAATCTTAACCCAAAAAGTAGCCATGTCTAAAACTGTTTTCATCACCGGAGCAACTGGATTCTTAGCTCAACACACCATCGCATGCTTGCTTGAGCAGGGACACGCGGTAGTGGGAACTGTAAGATCCGTTGAGAAGGGTGAACGGTTGAAGGCCAACTTTAACAACGACAAGTTTCAGTACGTAGTTGTTGAGAAAATCGACGTTGCCAACGCATTCGACGAAGCATTGAAACAGCATCCCGAAGTTACGGTTTTTATACATACAGCTTCACCTATTGCTTCCCAAGATGTTAAAGACTTCAAAAAGGAAATATTAGAACCAGGAATTGAAGGAACTAAGGTTGCACTCAGGTCCATTAAGAACGTAGCCCCTCAAATTACTAGAGTCGTGCTCACTTCTTCTGTAGCAGCAATGAAGCCATTGGCTGCTACTCACGACTGTTCAGTCCCTTACTCTGACAATGATTGGAGTGATATCTCGTTAGAGAAAGCTACATCCAGTGCCCGTGCTGCATACACGGCCTCCAAAGCTTTCGCTGAAAAGGAAGCTTGGAAATTTGTCGAGGAAGAAAAACCCAACTTTGCCTTGACATCTATCAATCCGGTTTTTACCTTTGGTCCTCAGTTATTTGAAAGCGAGATTAAGGGAAAGGACAAGTTGCCCTCCACCGCCGAGTTTGTTCACGCGGTATTGAAATTCCCCAAGCAAATTCCAAGAATTCCCCCTTTCCAGGGTGCTTTCATTGACGTGAGAGACGTGGCCAAAGCCCATGTTATTGCCTTTGAAAAAGACGAAGCTAAGGACCAGAGACTTTTGGTTGAGACTGGAAAGTTTTCTTTTCAAATCTTGCTTAATATTGTCAGGAAGAACTTTCCCCAGTTGGCAGAATCCCTTCCTGTGGGTGATCCAGAAGTCGACACTTCCAGCTGGAGTGTTGCAGATGACTCAAAGAGTAGAAGGATCTTGGGAATTGACTACCTCTCACTTGAAAAATCAGTGGTTGATGCTGTATCCCAGATTTTGAAAGTAAGAAAAGAAGAAGAGGCTGAAAGGGTTTAAAATATAATTAATATAGCAATAGTACAACTTACCTTTTAGAAACATCACGTTTCTCCTTGTTCCTACTGGCCTTTGTAATGATGAACCAAAAAAGAAAACTTTGTTCGATCAGCAGTCGTTCAAAACCTTATATGATTTATTTCGACGCGAGGCGCTGCACCAAGTCAGGCTGATGACAAATCTGTAACTAGAACTGAAGACTTTTATTAACTTTGATGTTGCAATTGTTGATCAGAACGGAGTTTAGACACATTTTTGTATCACATAAAATTTTGTTGTATGAATAATACCCGAATTTTTCGGTGGTGAATCACCAAATTCTACACTGTTCCAACAACCTATCAAACCCAAACCCAAACCTAAAGAGAGCCTATCACATTTTTAGGCCGAAGTCAAATGGAAAGATTTCACCATTTCGAGTTTTGATTAGTGAGCACGCTTTCAAAGTTATGGCAGTGCAAAAGTATAAATAGACTCCAGCTGCTTCAGCTGAACTGTGTTCTTCTCTATTCTGTAATTAACAACTAAAAGCTATAAATAAACAAAACGATGTCTTCTAACACTACTGTCTTAGTATCCGGTGCCAATGGATATATTGGCAAGCACATTGTAAGCCAACTTCTTCAAGCTGGCTATCATGTGATTGGTACAGTTAGGTCTCAAGACAAAGCAGAAAAGCTTGAGTCTCTTTTCAAGAATGAAAACCTTAAAGCAGTAGCAGTACCAAGTCTTGACAACGAAAGTGCCTTTGATGACGTTTTCAAAAATCATCCAGAAATTACGAAGGTCATCCATGCTGCATCACCAGTGGTGTTTGCTACAGACGATCCAGAAAGAGATATTTTGATCCCAGCCGTCAATGGCACAAAATCTATCTTAAAGTCAATAAAAGAAAAGGCGCCACAAGTGGACAAGGTAGTAATGACTTCATCAGTTGCAGCTGTGGGTAATCCAGAATTGTTGTTGACGACTAAGGCTTTTTTCACCGAGAACTTGTGGAGTCCTCTTACCTATGATCAAGGGAAGAAATTGGGAGGTACAGTTGCATATGCAGCTTCGAAGAAGTTGGCAGAAGAATATGCTTGGAAATTTATTGAAGAGGAAAAACCAAACTTCAAATTTGCAACGGTATTGCCAGCCTTCAACTTTGGGCCAGTAGTGCACGATCAGGACTTGGAAGGGGGGTTGCCATCATCACTTTTTATCTTCGGGCAAGTGTTGGAATTGAAGAAAGACTTGCCAGTTCCAGAATCAGGTTTTGCATTTGTGGATGTTAGAGATGTTGCAAAAGCTCATGTTGTTGCTTTGTTTTCAGAAGAGGCTAATGGCCAGAGAATTTTGCTTGAAAATGAGAAGAAAACTAATAACAATGTGTTAGAAGTTATCAAAAAATTCTTTCCAGAGATTGCTAACAAGCTCCCTGAACCAGAAAATGAAGATGTTTCCTCATTTACAGTTAGTGATGACAAGAAGAGTAGAGCCATTTTGGGGTTTGACTACATCCCATTTGAGCGAACTGCAATTGATACTTTAACGCAGATCATTAAGGTTCGTGGTGTTTGAAGAATGGCTGCGAAAAATGTTCATATAATTAAACACAAGCAAAATAAATATAAATAAACGTAATTTGATCATCAACTACACAACTTGCAAAATAAAATATGAAATTATAGGTAATAAAAGTTGACGGTAATAGTAATTTGCATTGAATAATTATTAGGTGCAGCTGCCGTCAATTAATTGCAATGCAAAATAGTGGTAAGCACAAGTCCCTGGTTCTAATCCGCTTTACTCTAAATTACAACTTCACACAACGCTATGTAATTTATTGAATTAATTACCCATATTTATTAATATTAACTAGAAACTTCTAAAATAACTACTGTAAAATATTTATTTAATAACACACAAATTGAAAAGCCAACCATAAACATTTAATAAGAATTAATGAAATATTTGAAAAATTTCTCCTTGAATTTTCCTGACTTTTTCTTCTTTTTCTTGCCCTTAACTTCTTCTTTCACTTGCTCTGGTGCAGTCAAAGGATGTTCAGTGGCTTCTGTAGAGTTTGTACCAGGAACGGATCCACGACTATCTAAAGTTGGAGTGGAATGATCATCAAGTTGTAATTCCCCAGTTCTAGGGTGACCCTCATTTTCCACAATAAAAGGCGCTCTCTCAATGGGATAAATCTCATCTTCTGCGGGTTTAGGTTGGTGGGTTTCCTCATCTTGTACCTTTTCAATCTCCAGCGCATGGTCAACACTACCAGCTGCTGGCTCTACGGGGATATCTGTATGTGGTTCCTCCTGCAAAATTTCTTGTTTATCATAGCCTGCTATATTAAGTGGCACTGAAGAGATTTGGCTACTATCAGGATCCGTTTTGAAAGCAACGGTGTTCAGTGTTGGAATATTTTGAGATTCCGTTGCATTCTCTTTTGCTTTGATATTTTCAGAAGTCTCAATATTTTTATCTTCTTTGGTATTGCTAGTCTCTACTCCAAGATTATTTTGTTGTCCAGAATTTTCATGATTTTGATCTGCAATATTATGACTGAAATCATCATCATCTGTATCGAGATCAATATCATTCAATTTTGGAACAGGTATTGTTGAATCAGGATGAATTGAAACTGTGGGAGAAGTGGCAGATACATCATTCAACGAAGTAGTTGGAATATCTGTGCTCAACCCTTCTGTGACTAAGTTTTGCTTTGAATTGACCGGGAGATCATCTGCATTCTCGAGTTCCGAATGAATAATATCTGCCTCTGGTTTATTCAAATTTGGAGATGGATATACAGTTTCTTGAACTGGCTCTTCTAAGTGTGGAGTCATATCGAAATTTTCCTTAGGAGCGCTCTTATTAACTTCAGGAACAAATGCAGAATCAGCTGTCTCAGGCGCATTTTCGAACCGTTCAAGAGTTTTGTTCTTTTCGAATTGACTAGATCCAGTATTTTTCGACACTGGTACCATAGGAGCTGGTTCAGTTAAGTTTTCTGAAATTGGCTGATCAGGACGAACAGGTTTATCGGAGGAATGGTGATTTAGAGAATTCACATTATCTAGATTATTCACCTCTTTACCAGTAAGAGTAGAGGCAGCAACAGCTCCTGCAGCAGCAGAAGCACCAATAACTTCTGTTGCTGTACTTGTACTAATATCCAAAGTCGTTTTCTTATCGTTGGAATGAAGGGAATGATCTACACTAGCGCGTCTATGCCTTGAAAAAATAGACGTGAATCTTCTTTTGGTATCTTTGGAAGCTTTCTTGGCTTCTTCGGCCACTGAGTGTTTATGCAGTTTGATATTCATAGTTTCTTCTATCGCAGAAGCTTTGGTTTCGTCCGCCTCAAATTCGCCTAATTTTTCAGCTTCCAAGGCTTTCCCTTTCACTTCATTCTTAGTTTCATCTGCCTCCTGTTTGGCTAACCTTTTCAACTCTGCTTCGTATTCTTTCTTTGCACGCTTTTGTCCTTCTGCTTCAAGTTTAGCTCTTTCTTTTTGCAACTTCTTTTCTTCTTTGGCACGCTCTTTTCTTGATGAGTGTTTAACTTCGGGATCTCTCATCGAATGGCGAGTGAAATCTTTGTGGTGATTACCATAGGAATATCCATCAGGAACAATTTGATTCGCCTCGCTCAATTCATCTCTCTTTCTTTTGTTTTCAATAATCGAGTCAACTGTAGTATTAGTTTCAACTCTAGGGCTTTTTGGCAAGAAACCAAACCTTTTAGTACTTGAGGGCTCAAACTGTGGAGGCGATTGAGTTGGTGGAGTAGAGGATGATTTATTGGATAAATTTTGGGGAACTGCTTGCAGTGTCATTGGATTTCTATCCCCATATACCTTCTTGTAGGCTGCTTCCATTGCTGCAGAATATATATCCACTTCAGGTTTAACCTTCTTGGGTCGCGATCCAGCTTTTGGCGATGCATTTTCTGCATAGACTGTAATTGTTTCGACCCTGTCATCAAATTTAATCGAACTTGGGGGAGACGTGGTTGGGTTATTTTGGTGACGTGAATGGTTTTGAGGATTAGATGATTTATTAGTACCGTTACTATGGGCAAAAGATCTTATTGATACACCCGAATGAGAAATCGAAGTTGGACTTTCTGAGCCTTTTGATTTGGAACCATCAGTCACCATTCCTTGAGAAGCAAAATTCTTATATGGGTGCGAACTCACACCCGGCGATTCCAAATTAGTGCCAACATTTTGGGTTTGGGACAAATTTGACGAATTAGAATCAATGTTTGCCATATTCTTACTTTCAATAGCCTCAGAAGACGTTATATCTGAAAGAGGCTCAGCAGATTGGGGGACTGTATCTTGCCCAGCGTTTTCTTGAAAACTTTGCCTTTGAGAATTTTTCAATATAGAGCGAAGCGGTTTTTGAGGAGAATCTGACTTCTTTCCCAGACTGTTTAAAGACGAATTTCTATCGTTGCTTATGCTCTTTTTCATTTGTTCAAATTCGGGAAATGGCGCACCCAATTCCCTTATTCCACCTTGATGGGAATTATCTGAAATATTTAATTTCAACTTTGTTTCTGGATTATCCAAATGGTTATGAGGATGTTGGGTATCAACTTGATAATCGTAGTCAAAATTCTGCAAGTCTTCATCAATTTTGGATAAATTCACGGGGATTGTTTGAGAAAGCAACGAATTATGTCTCAAGTTGGAAGAGGTCATGGAATTTGCTCTTGAGTTCGACCTGGAAATGTTTTTCGTTGTTGTTTCAATAATATTGGACCCATCAGGTAAAGTCCTGACAGTTTTAGTGGTGATAGATTGGGTCCTACCCTGTGAATCAACAATCTTGGTAGTTGTAGTTGTGATTATTTCTTCCTCTTCGCCTTCTTCTTGTTCTTCGCCAATGTGATGTTGGTAATCTCTTGGCTTGTATGCTGATCTTGCGGGTTGTTGGGGAGAACGAGGTGGTTGATATGACAGTCTTGCATTCAAGCTATTGTATCTTCTTGCATTGGGTATTGTTGCCTGTCCTGGAGTATATGACGCTTTTGGATTGTATACATACTGTCTCATAGAGTTTGATCTCCCTTGTGAAGAAGCGGTCAAAGAGTTTGTTCTTCTTCCAACATATTGCTTTTGAGCGAGGGTTTGTTTAGGTTGCACCGGCTGACTATGCATTCTTAACGCCGCTACTGCTGCCTGGCCCGCTCCTGTCAAGGATTGCGATCTATTCACTTGATCATTTCCCGAGGCAGTGTTGACTGCTGGCGGTAGACCTGCTATTTGAGTAGGTTGGTGATAGGCATTGATTTCATTGGCATACTTGCTGAACCCTTGATACGATTCAGGTCTCTTCTAGATGCTGAGTTAGTACTAAACTTCCTGGTAGCTAGATTGTTGTGCTTACGCACTAAGGGCACATGCTGGGTAATTCCCACTTTTTGCAAACGGGGAAGCATTGAACATACTCTTCTGTTGAATAGCCCGACCATTGTATCCGAATGTCCAACGTCGAGTAGCTGGCTTATTCTTACTCTTGTTGATAAATGTCAATTGAAAGGAAGAAGGGTGAGATTAAACTTGAGGATGACAGTTTATGAAGGTGATTTTTTGTGATTATTATTTGCTCATTATTTTCTTAAAGTTTATTTTGGATGAATGCCATGTTGAATTTCATTTCTAATGAGCAATACAATAGCAATTTATTTCATATACAGCAGCAATAAAAGCATAGTCAGAGTTGCTATAGTTAAAGCATGAGAAATGCCACCTTGGTATAAGTCACCATTCAATACTCGTCTTCGGTCTATGAATTGATTTAGCAAGATTGCGCTCGCCATAGTGAGCCGGCGTAAGTAATTGCAACTCGAAAATTGAATTGCGGTACTTGTGATGCTACATTCTGTTGCCATTGCTTCCAGGGAGTGGTTACAACTTCCAGAATCGCGCAACTTGCTGTGTATTGATTTGTTTTTTTGCCTTTTTGGGTGGATGCATTTCCCTTGTACCAAAGTACAGCCGTGCAACTTCACCTTTTGATTGCTATGAAATCAATAGGGTTGATAATATGACCATACATAATCATAGTGTTGTCAATTAAATGCTCTCCTTTACGTAATGTTGAAAAGCTAATTCCCGTTCTTGCTTTTCGCAACCATCGCTCGCAACATAAGCGGCAGCACTCTGTGACACTTTTACCCTCGGTTACAATTAACCATGGAAGAGTTTTGTAGCACAAACACAAATCGTTAAGTGTGTGTTTAGCGTTTGTTTTGAAGCTCAAAACCTAGTAAGATCTGACAACTGGGATACAGTAACTTCGATATAGCGAGGTCGGTCTTCTGATTAACTTGTACAAACAAGTAGTATTAGTACAACTTCATCAATTATAATACCAAAAGGTATCTAGTGGGATTCTTTCGCAAGATGTAGTGAACAATATCTTGAATGTGTAGACTATGGTTCAATTTCTCAATAAACTAAGTTCTCTTACAACCCATAGAAGTTTGATATCTCCAGAAATTGCCCAGTTTGCAAAATCCGCTTTTGTATTATATGATTTGCATTTATCGAAGATAGACATCGTGTGCGACTATAGAGTCTACTAACTTCAAAAATGAAACAATTCTAAGAGATGTACCAATACCCCATTGTATATTTTATGCTAAAGGTGATTATTGATCATCTGAAGCTAGCTAATTCACACGAATCGTTCGGAATCGGAGTTGAAAGATTAGAGCTAGTTCAATACTACTGGACTAGCGAGGCTGACACATAAAGGTTTTCAGCCATGCAACAGAAGCTTTATCTGCATATCGACATTAAGCAAGTAAAGCATGCAGTGCCGATTGTTTACAAATGTTAAATATACTGCCCAACTACTTAGCAAAACAACTGAAGAATTGATTGCACAATATGAGTATTTTTATGGATATATGCGAGTCTAAGAAGAGGAAAATAAAGATTTGTAAGCTTACTAACGGAAAGTCTCACTATGATAAACCCTTCCAAAATGGAATTTCTCATTTTTCTTCCTAAATGTCGCATATGTAACGTATCAAAAGCGAACTTCTATTATGAAACTCCAAGCTCAATGAGGGCGACATCAGCGCTCAATTTGAAACGGAGACATTCGTATTAGAGAGGTGCCAGATTTTGTAAGCACCGCACATTGCACCACCACCATTATCCGGAGCTTCTCGTGATCTACTTACAGAACATCATCAATGAGTCAACATTGAATCTATAAATATCCAATTATGTTCTACTAATAAGATTTCGATCGATTTGTCATTTTATTGATGAACTATCTCTTTTTATTACCGTTCTTAATTTCGATTGCCTACTACTATTACGGAGGCTCACAAGTTAATCTGGACCAGCAACCACAAGTCATGTCTTCTGCAGCAAGATTTGTGAAAAATCCTCAACCATTTCCAACCTACTTCTTTAGTCATGGTGGTCCCACATTTATGTACGAACTCGACGACTTTGGGAATAAAGGAGCATGGAGGACAATCAAAAAACTCGGGACCAAGATCAAAAACCAATGGAAACCAGACTATATTATCGTGGTGTCAGCGCATTGGCAGTCATCGGGAACTAATTTGGTTGAAATTGCTACTCCTAAGGCAATAGGAGCCGAAAACGAATTGATATACGACTTTTATGGCTTTCCAAAGTACATGTATCAGGAGGAGTTTCACACAAAGGGTTCTTCATTAATTGCTCAGGAAATCAAGGAGCAGTTGGAGACCAGCGGGTTCAAGAGTCAAGTGACTCAACGTGGTATTGATCATGGTGTTTGGGTACCTTTCAAGGTAGCATTTAGTGATTACACTACACAATCAAGGAATCAGCCAGAAGTCAAGGGGTTGGATTTACCAGACACAGCCGTGATTCAAGTATCTTTGACATCAAACGACAGAGACTTTAAGAAACATTTTGAGCTCGGTGAGGCTTTGAGCAAGTTTAGAAACGAATTGATTTGGGATGAAGAGAAACAGAGATATTTGAAGGGGTTGATTGTATGTTCAGGAATGTCCGTGCACAACTTGCATGACCTTGGCAGAGCATTATCTGCACCCGGACAAGTGATGCCTTACGTTAAGCCATTCAATCAATTATTGACAAAGACAGTGGAATCTTCAACCGGTTTGTTGCAATCGTTCTTGAGCTTGCAAACGGAAAATTCCACAATATTAAGGCATGCCCACCCAACGTTAGAGCACTTTTTGCCCATGGTGGTAGCAGGAGGAATTGCAAGCAAATCGAATGAAAATATCAAAGAGATCTACAACGATAGCTTTGCTAGTTTGGGATGGGGAATTTATCAGGTTGGACAAACGCCTGCTGATGCTAAAGCTTGATCCGTTAGGATAGTTCTAGATTTATTTAAACTATGTATATAATACAAAAATGATGCTAGTGTACAAATTTGTGGACAACCTGCCAAGCAGCTCCTGCTAGTGTTTCAACAACTGCTGCACGGCCTTGACAATGCCCGCCTCGTCCAAACCTTCCAAATTATTCTTCACCTCGACCCCCTTTTCAAATCTAGCAGTCAAGCTAGGAGGAACGCCATAGCTTTCTCTGATCAAGATGGGCAATTTGTAATCCAGAGAAGTCTTCAATGCTTGATAGTTATTAGTCAAGAATTTTCTCAATGGTATGGATGCTTCCCCTGTTTGTGACAAGTGAAATCTCAACTCTTTGAGTGCTGTGGGTAACACGAACTTCGACATGGCGGCAAGGATGATCTGCACTCCTATTAGTAGACGTGGTGACTATAGAATCAGAATCCAGAACTAAGTCTAGAAGTTGAATTTTTTGTGTTGGTAATATTCAAATTATTACTGGCAGAGGTGCATGCAGGAAAACACACGTGACGTTTTACACGTGGAATTGGGTTGCAAATTGGCACTTACAATCTGTGCCCCTCATTCGCCCTGTAATCATGCATCGGTACCATTTAATGCTACATATCAAAATATTATATACTATTGTAAATACTATCCAATAGTAATACCAAGACCAGCACAGCTATAAATAGGATATCTACCTGGTGCTACCTAAACAAAAGTACTTTTACTGTAATGCTAATTAAAAATCGAATAATCCTGTAACACCAATGCCTCGTAATTTGGCTTTATATTCTTGACATCTTCCACATGCACGGGCATTCCGGTTTTTATTGATTTGACAACCGCATCGATGGAAAGTAGTGCCGACATACCGTCATCGACGGTGCACAAGGGTTCGGCATTGCCTCGAATGACGTCAACAAAGTGATTCAACTGCATATCAAACGGCATCTTGGAGTAGATTGTTTGCACATCTAGAATCGACTCCTTGACCACTGGATGTAGCCAACTGTTTTCTTCTTCATGCTCAGCATGGGGTTGATGGAATAAGTTCATGTCTGGAATGGACAAAGTCCCTTTGGATCCAAATATTCTATAGAAACCCTCAAGATCGTCGTGGAATGGCACGGTAGGGTTCTCGCCAGTTCCACTTTCAAAATTGAACGGCGAAGTAACATTGTCCGAGCATATGAATGTGCCTATAATGCCGTTCTTGAATTTTATTGTCAATGCCGCCCCCTCGTCCACGTTTTCGAAGGATCTCTGCTTTGATAACAATTCGGCATATATCTTCTCCACAGGCCCAAATAAATATTGGAGCAAATCCAAATCATGAACCAAGTTGATGAGCAAAACCCCTCCACCAGTTCTTGTATCGGTTCTCCAGGGGGACAATTCAAAGTAAGAGGGTGGTTTCTTCAACATCCATGTACCCTGAATAGCTACCACATTACCTACTCGATGCAAATTTTTCTTTGCCTCCACTATGTATGGATTGAATCTCCGGTGGTGACCAACCAACACCTTTATGTTTTTCAATTTGCACAACTCTTTAAGAGACTTTGCATCACCAGGCACCGAGCTTAAAGGTTTTTCTACGAGCAAATGAATGCCTAATTGAGCCAATTCTGCTGATACTTTAATATGGGTATGGTTGGGAGTACAAACTATAGCCCCATCAGGATAAGGGATGGAGTTTGAGTGGCAATAAGCAGCTAGCAGTTGAATAGAAGGGAAATACAAGGTGCGGAATTTGGCTGCTATTTCCCGACCAGCCGGTTGTGGATCTATGATGGCAAATAATTCCGCCAGGGGGTTCAGAGACACATGTTCAGCATGTCTTGGTCCTATAAGACCGGCCCCAACCACCACAATCTTTACAGGATTTGGTGCTATCATTGCTATTGATGTATGGAAGGACAAACGGAAGCCTCAATCCAATCACAAAGTCAAGCGCGCAATGTGATAATGAAAAGTAGACTTGAAGCAAGGCTGAGGATGCGATGGAATCTCAATGGCTCTTTTAGTGGTCTAAGTCCCCTCGTTCTTGGTAAACGCTATTCTGAAGAAATCAAGGGAAACTAAAGGTGAAAAATTTTAGAGTCTAAAAAGAAATTTATTTACCGGCAGCGGTACCGGAGATTTTCCGAATTGTGGAGTAGGAAAATAATCACGAGTCATTGTCGTAAATCTTGTCGCAAATGATGTGTCTAATTTTTCGCGACATCTATTGTAGAGAATCTCCAACTGGTTTATTGTCCCACTCATGGTTCGCTGTCGTACGAGCATCAAGTATTATTGTCTTCTTGAAATAAGGATCAGAACACTTGGTTGAGCCATTCTCCATATTACATAATTTGTTAGTAATTGAAAGTACCTTGATACTTCTTCCAGATTATTCCATCAACCTGCCAAAACAAGCCCATGTTTGGCAGCCATTACAACTACAATTAAAATTCAAGAATGTCATTCGATATCAATTGGGAGACTCTCACAGAGGAAAATTCCATTAATGAATCGATAAAAGATTTTCTTGATAGCCAGTTCCAAAAGATAACACTTCCCTCGTACATTTCCAATATCACGGTAACAAACTTCAGCCTAGGAGATATCCCCCCTGATGTGACAATTCGATACATTGGCGATCCCTTTGATGAGTTTTACGAGGACGAAACCGGTGCAGCCAGTGAAGACGACAAGAACCAACCTCAGACAACAGACGATGGTAGGAATCCCAATACAAAAGATGAGAACAATAACAATGACAATGAAGATGACGACGATGACGATGAAGATGACGAGTCTGAAGAAGATAAAGAATCAATATCGATTTCAGAGTCTAACCTTATGAATTTAGACAAGAATCGCAACACATTCACCCCTTCGCCACCTCATAGTCCATCAACACCCTCCAGAAACAGATCAAGACAGACGCTGGACGCATTTCCTCTGTTATTGGGAGGCAACAACTTGCATTACTATGGAGTCAACAATATTATTGGGCTTGGAGCTACTCCTGCTACTGGATCAGACACTCCCACTGATATTTTAAACCAAAACTACCGTTCAACAAGAAACATCCCCAAAATTACGTCTTTAAGAAAATCACAAGCACGAGGTGAAAATGACATCCAGATAGTAGTGGAAATCAACTACAAGGGAAACCTACACATCGATTTGATGATCAATTTGCTCGTGAACTACCCTTCTCCAAATTTTATCTCTTTGCCCATCAAACTACACATCACCGACATTGTGATCCATTCCATCGCCGCCATTGCTTACTTGAAAAAGTGTATCTTTCTTTCCTTCCTTTGTGATATCGCTGATTTTACCTCTGATTACTTTACGTCTCATTTGAGTCGATCGAGCTCTCATGTCCATCCTGACACCCCAATTAATTCTGGGGGCAACTTTGTGGATTACGTCACTGATCCAAATAGCAAAGAGAGAATTGACATTATCAAGAAGATCAAAATCGAGTCAGAGATCGGAGAGGTTGAAAACAACGTGTTACGAAACGTAGGAAAGGTGGAAAAGTTTTTGATTGAACAGTTGCGGGCGCTCATAAGAGACGAAATTGCATGGCCTGGGTGGGTTTGCATTGACTTGGAGGATGATGATAGTGATGAAGACGAAGAGGAAGATGATGGCAACCAAGACGACCAAGACAATCAAGAAGATGGTGGAGACCAAAATGACGCAGATGGCACTTTTGTAGATGTAAATAGCTGAAAAATGATTATATGCACAAATATCACCAGTTGCGATTTGGGATCATTTGAACGGCAGCGAGTGTTGGAAATGACGATAAAAGAGTTGGTTGCGCAGTTTGTGTTCGCGAGGGTGCTTAAGTCGGACCCTCAGACAAAGTCAATCGCAGTTCTCGGTACCATTTCTGGCCAAGATGCCATCATTACCGTAGAAAAGTCTCACTTTGATGTGAACGACACCAGCTCCTTTTCAATCCAGAACGTGGTGGACGAATTGGCCTTGATCAACCATAATGACATTTACTATTGGTCGCGCATTACTTTGAGTCAGAACCTCGATGAACTTGCCGGTGCCAAATTGAATGTGATTTATCCTGCTACTGAAACTCACATTCGCAAGTACGATGACCAGAAGTACCACTATGTTGTGGAAACTCCACACATGTACAGCATGTACGTGGCTCCCTACATTTCTACCATGAAGGGGGATCGAATCAAGTGGGTGTACAACATCTTGTTTGAGGGAAAGGAAGCGGAGAGTGTTGTCTATCACGACAAAAATCCCCAGACTGGGTTCGTGGTGTTACCTGATATGAAGTGGGACGGGATAAACGTGCAATCCTTATACTTGTGCTGCATTGTCAATCGAATGGACATTGCCAGTGTTCGTGATTTGGACGACAGCCACATAGAATGGTTGTCTTCGTTGCAGAAAACATTGAGAACAGTGACTAGCGATAAATATGGAGTTGCTAAGGATGAGCTTCGGATCTTTGTCCACTATCAACCGTCATATTATCATTTCCATTTACACATTGTCAATGTCAAGCACCCTGGCTTGGGGGATGGCGTTGCTGTGGGAAAGGCCATGCTCTTGGATGATATCACTGAGAACTTGAAACTTATAAGCAACTACTACAAAAAGAGAAGTCTTGGATACTTGCTAGGAGAGAACCATGGAATCTGGAAGGTTCCAGGGTTCCAAAAGGCGCATTATGAATATTTACAAGAACAATAGTCAACGATATTGATTTAGATGGTTTACAATATGATATCCTTGGACTGGTTTCTGACTCCAATTATCACATTTTCCAAACAATACTACAACTAAATACAGTGTGAATCAAAAATAGAACGAATATTCATCATTTGCTACTTGTTGTTTATGATGCAATGTATATTTGCTTATGTTGACAAAAAATAAAGACTCCACTACACCCAACCCCATACATGAATGCAGTTCAGTAATTGAATTCACTACTGGATGAGTTTACCGCCATTTTCGCCATCCGAAGCATCTTCTTTCTGGGATCTTCCTTCTTCACTTTCCGGGTACTTTCACTCTGAATATTACCCATTGATTTCCCCAATTTCTTTGGGGTTTCTCGAAGACCAAAGTTTTTAGCTAAATGTCCCAAATGCAACAACTTCACATTGAAATAATCACGTTCTGACGACAAATGAGTGGCGTATGCTCTTACATGCGATGTAAACGCCTGGACTGCACTATCATGTGCACTCGCATCTTCAAGCAACCATCTTTCTACTTCCAAATGCCAGGTGGTGGCATGGATATCCCATTTACCTTGTTTTCGTTTGGGGTCATTCTTTTTCTTTCTATCCTTCAGCTCGTCTTTTTCCTCTTCTGCAAACCCAGCTTGCAAGATAGTTTCGTAATTCTGGACCCGTAAACTTCCAGCGTTGGGATGCACCACTTTTAGTTTACCTTCAACATATCCCTCTTCGCTACCGGGTAATAGGAATAGAGTGGCATTTCCTTCTTTCCCAACTCTGGCCGACCGACCAATTCTGTGCAAATGATCATCAATAGTAAACGGAGGGTCATACTCAATAACGTTAGAAATATTGGGCAAGTCTAGTCCTCGAGATGCCACATCGGTACAGAATAATATCAAATGCTTGTGAGCGTCCTTGACAAAAGACTGCAAAGTAGAGGTACGGGTTTGTTGAGAAAGTGATCCATGCAATTTGTAGATAACCGACGAGTCTCCCAACAACGGAGCAGTAGCGACACCAAGATCCTCTTCCTGAGCTTCTGACGTTTCATCGTCTTTTTCTACTTTTTGGATGGTGATCTTTCCTTCTTCATCTTTGCTCTTTTTGAAACGTTTCCCACCTCTAGTGAACACATCAAAGTGGAAGTTAACCGAATCAGAACACGAGAAGAACACAATTGTCCTTGTGGTTTCGCCTACTGTTTGCGTCACTGTCTTGACCATAGCAGCAAGTGTCACAAGTCTCAACTTTGAAGGAACAACCACAACATTCTGAATCAACTGATTAGGTGCTGTTGCTTCTTTATTTTCGTGGCTTTCGAAGGAAATAGTACCTTTGATTGTATTGGAATCCACGCTTATCATTTCGGGATTATTAAGCAACATGGTTCCTAATTTCGTCACGTTGTTTTGCATGGTGGCTGAACACAAGACGTTGATTCTTTTGGAAGGCAACCCCTGCCATTTATTTAAGGTGGTGTTTATCTTGGAGCTCTTAGTAATTTGATCGGTGATCTTGGAAATGGTTTCTTCAAACCCCAATTCAACCAATTTGTCCCCCTCGTCTAGTATCAACCATCGAAGCTGGCTTACGTCCAAGGATGTAGTGTTTTCCATATGATCGGCTAATCTTCCGGGAGTACCTACCAATACATTCACTCCTTTCCTCAACCGGGCTTTTTCTGACTTTTTCTTCTCTCCTCCAATCACAATTCCGGGCACTATATGGTGATAACAACGGGTTAGAGTTTCAAGAACAGTGTATATCTGGGTCGCCAATTCACGAGTAGGTGCGAGAATGATGGCAAAGAGTCCCGATTCTCGATTTATTTTGTGCTTATTTTCCATCATTAGCTTGTGGAAAATGGGCAAGAGAAACGACAAGGTTTTTCCCGACCCTGTTTGAGACTTGACAAAAAGATCTCTCTCTGTGGCGATCAAGCTCGGTATAACCTGTCTCTGGACATTGGTGGGGTGCTTGAAGCGCAAGTGGTCACACAAGTGGGTGGCCAATTTGTCATTAAGTCCAAGGCCATCAAAAGTGGTAGCATCCTTCAAGGGGGCATTAGACGGCAAATAAGTGGTTTCTACCTCCACCTTTGTGGGAGTGAGCACAGAACTGGCCTGATTAGATGTGAATAAAGACGATACGTACGAATCATTCTTGCCTCCATACTCACCCTTCGTTTCAGCAAACTTGGTTCGCTTAGGAAAAGGACTGTGGTTCGATGAAGGCTCGTGATTCTCTGTTCTTTTTTGATTCTTCTTATCGGGATCTTGCTTTGACGCTTCTTTTGAGTCCAATCTTGAGTGGTTGATGCCTATATTGTTGACTCCAGTCGTGGCCTTCTTTTGCATCAGTCCTCGGCCTTGCATCGATAATTGCAACTTCCGTCTGTCCTTCCATCTCCCTCCCGAAACTTTAGTCACTTGACGTTTGGGAGCAGCCCCAGTAGCCTCTGGAGCCGCAAAATTCAACAACATTCCGTCGTCTTCGCTCATTGTTGGTGGGTGGATGGTGATGAGTGCATGGTGGAGTTGGTTTGGGTGAAAAATTCCGGATTTGGATATGGTTTGAGCCGCACGATGCCATCTCATCGTCCCAGGCCAAAGCTCGTCTACAATTCCGCCATGAATACGAATACATGTTCTAATATACAGGTGATGTGCCGGGAGGTCACACTAGTCGTGAAGCAATTGCTGGAGGTAGTCGTCAAAGGTGGTTTCGGTGGATAATTCTATGCCATCAGCACCATGGAGCAATTGGTGCTTCAATTCTTGGGCCTGGGGCTCATCGCTGGCCTTCCAGCTCAAGTGGCTCCATCGTTCCTCCTCAAAGTTCCTGACGCTCCGCAACGACTTGCCTAGGGTATGCGAAAACCCATCTGGATTGGCGTGTGGGTTAGCCTTAGCTGCCGTCTGCAAGATCTGCACATTGGCAGGCTTGGTGTTTTCTGCTGCCTCCGCTTTCCTTTGGATCTGGGTACTGTTGTCAATAGCATCGATGTAGGCAAACGATGTTCGCAATTGGGCGGTGCTGTCGACCGGGATCAACACCACTTTCTTGTCGCCGACGTCGTTGATTATCTTGGCGGCGTAGTAACCGCCCTCTGTTCTGTCCAAGACCCCGTGCAACTCCTGCTCGGCAATTCCTTCCCCCCAGTCCTCTAACTTGCTGCCATCAAAGAACTTTGACGTGTCCAAGGGGAGCTTCACTTGGAGATAATGGGAATTTGGTTTCACAGAGGCACTAAAATGGCCATCAACCAACTCTCTATTTTTGGCTCGTCCCGGGTATTGTAGCACATGCAATGAGGTGTTATGTCGCAGGGGAAGCGAGTTTACCACCAACGGTATGGAGTCTACCACGGGGTCGTCTTCTTCCATGAGTTCATCCTCGTCCTCTTCCTTGATGGTAGCTGGGGGATGGGACTTTGAAAATTGTTGTTCTTCATCCGACTTGGTGTCGTCGTCATCAGCAACAAACAACTCGATGTCTTTGCCCATTATTTCTGCTTTGACCCTGCTTGTTTAGCCTGTGAATACATTTCAAGTGTAGTAGTAATAAAATTTTGGTGCATATATCTCTCACGTGTATCTCTGCACGTGCGTAAATCCACGCGACAAAGATCATGTGACAGAGCAATACATCGACACCCATCTTCTTCCTCAGTGTTGCAAATGGTGAACTCTTCAAATATAGACCCTACACATCAATCAAGCATGTCGCAAGAGACATTCGACATTACCAGCACCTACTTGCGCTTCTTGGAAGATGATAAAGACATGACTATGCCCATAGCGGCCATCGAATCCTTGGTGTCGATGCTCCGCATCAAGCAGCCATCCACGTCGTCGGAGCTCATCAACTTGGTCAAGTCCAACATCGACACCTTAAAGTCTTCTATCCCCAACAACATCTCCCTTTCGGCCGGCTGTGACTTATTCATGCGGTTTGTGTTGAGAAATACCAACTTGTACTCTGATTGGGAATTGTTCTCGCAGAACTTGGTGGAAAACGGACAGATGTTTGTACAGAGGGCCAAAGAATCGAGAGAAAAGCTGGCGGAGTTCGGGATACCCTTCATTAAAGACGACGACACCATCCTCGTGCACTCGTATTCGCGTGTGGTGTACAACTTGCTTCTTCGGGCTCGAAAGGAGAAGCTCATTCGTTTCAAGGTGATTGTCACCGAGTCTAGACCCACCGGCAACGGCTATTACATGGCTAAGAAGTTGAAGGAGGCCGATATCCCCGTAGAGGTGATTGTGGATAACGCGGTGGGATACGTCATTCATAAGGTGGACAAGATCCTTGTGGGTGCCGAAGGTGTGGCTGAAAGTGGAGGTATCATTAATCACATTGGTACCTACCAAATTGGGTGTTTGGCAAAAGTGAACAACAAGCCTTTCTATGTGGTGACAGAGTCTCACAAGTTTGTAAGATTGTTCCCGTTGTCACCCAACGATTTACCCAACAAGATGAACCATTTGTTAGACCAAACCAATGACACCTCAGTCAAGGACGGAAATGACGATGTTTTGGATACCCATTTTGTGGACTTTACTCCCCACGAGTACATTACTGCATTGATTACTGATTTAGGGGTGTTGACCCCGTCTGCGGTATCAGAGGAATTGATCAAGATATGGTACGATTAGGCATCATATAGAGAACACGAGTTCAATTCATTAGCATCATTTAATCGCTACGTACCTGTAAATAGCTTTCATCATGAATTTACATTGGGAACTTTAATTCCCGGATATTATACCCTTGAGGGTATGCTCCAAAGCTGCAAGGTCAAAAAAGTCGGTTCCTTCAACCTTGTCAACTTCACAGCAAGAAACACCCTTCGCTGCCAAGAACGTGCTATCAACAACAATCTTGGGTTCTTGCATGTACACCAAATGAGTGATGTACTTGTCCCAGCGGATGGTGTTGATATCGTGGTGACCCGATTTCGTTCTGTCGAGTGAATACACAGCCAGCTGAATAATCACTTTGATAAAATCGACAGCGTTCATGCCAAAAGTCTCGCGGTCCTGGCACCCATTCAAGAGCAAGATACGCTTCTTGTGATAGCCATGTCTCTCTTGCACAAAATCGCTGGCGATGGCTCTGCCGATTCCCTTGAGAATGATTATGGGAACAATACTTGTCATGAGGGAACCAATGGAATAGATTAGTGTTTCAGTGTTGGCGATGGTGGTTACCACCTTTGCAGGTGCCGTTGGACATATTTCCTCACCATAGGGGGAGATGTAGAATATTCTCTTTATGGGAGACAACAACGGTTCGATATTTTCCGACTTGTTGAAATGGAGCTGGGACTTTTTGAGCTCAGGATGGGTGTACTGGGGTACATTTCCAGACTCCTCTTCGTCCGAGTCACTTGAGACCATGGAATACATACTTGCCCGTTTGGTAGCAATCTCTACAAGGCCATGAGAACCTTCTTCCAGTTTTGCTGATGCAAAGTAGTCCGTCAACATTACTTCTGACGGTGTAGACGGCCTTGTGGTATGAATAGGAGGGGGATAATTGTCGACCTTGACGTTGGACTCAGAAGGGTGTGAGATCTGCGATTGGCCGGTGATGATGAGTCCATTCTCCAATAACGCACTGATATGGTAGGTAAAGTTTGTGTTGAGACAAGGAAGCACCTCAGTTTGGGGGTCAATGCTTGTCAATTTGCAAAACAACTCAATTGCAGAGTCCAACGACCCTATAAAAAGGCGGGCTCCCGTGAGAAACAAGTTCCCCACATTGGCCAATTCGTAGCGAAACTGCTTCTTGGAAGACCCCGAAAACTGATGCTTGGACCTCTTGAGTAGTTCCACGTGCAAATGGACAAAGAACGCTCGGAATATCTCCCTGGTTGCCGGGCTGATAGTGGCCCACAACGGATGACTGCCATCCACAATCTCATTCCATTGGCTCTTGGCCTCACTGGCTCCCCCCGACAAGCGAAAGCTTAGGAGCTTGCGAAGGGGCTCCTGATGCTCGGGAATCAAGCGGGTCAATCTCGAACGGATGTCGCCAATGGCGGGGCCACCAATGACCCTGATGATCTCTGACGTCGATCCTCCATTGTCCAGAATAGGCAAAATGTAGCTCGTGTTGGCGGTCAAGTTGTTGAAAACAGACACTAGTTCGTTGGTGGCAGTCCCTCCGCTCAAGACCGTAATTCTCGATTTGCCTTCCACCATTGAAACGGGCTGTGGATGGTAGACAAGACGGCGGCGATCACCATGGCCGTGTTTACTATGGGTGTTCGGATGCACCAGCGGTACCCCAGATATCTCCCTGCATATAGCTCGGCAAAAAGCAGTCACGACTGAGGTGCGTAATTCCGAGCACGTTTGCGTAGTTAACCACAGCACTAACAAACCGATTTTTCTGTCACGTGCAGACTCACACGTGCTGATCTGAAAATCTTCCCTGCCTGTATTCGCATCCAACCCAGGTTTGAAAAATTTTTCATTTAAAGCACCTCTAGTAACAACCCTTTAGTTAACGGTAACAGTTTATCTTAGTTCTTACGTAGTACAATGGCTGATCAAGAAGTTTTGGTTTTAAGAGGCACCTTGGAGGGCCACAACGGTTGGGTCACTTCGTTGGCCACCACCCCAGCTCACCCAGACTTGTTGTTGTCTGGTTCCAGAGACAAGACTTTGATCAGATGGAAGTTGACTGGCGGTGAAGACAACCAATACGGTGTGCCAAAGAAGTCATTCAAGGGCCACTCTCACATTGTCCAAGACGTCACCATCTCTGCTGACGGTGCTTACGCTTTGTCTGCCTCTTGGGACAAGACCATGAGATTGTGGGACTTGACCACCGGTAACAGCACCCAAACCTTTGTTGGTCACAAGGGTGACGTGTTGTCGGTTTCCATCGCCAAGAACTTGAGACAAATTGTTTCTGCTTCTCGTGACAAGACCGTCAAGGTCTGGAACACCATTGGTGAATGTATGGCCACCTTGACTGGCCACAACGATTGGGTTTCTGCTGTGAGAATTTCTCCATCTGATAACTCTGCCACCGTGATCTCCGCTTCATGGGACAAGACTGTTAAGGTATGTGCTCCTCATTAGTAGGGGCAATTGGTTCTAGATGATGTTTCCATATTTGCTACTTCAGACGTTGCTTGCCAGCTTCGAATGAGACACACTATTTATCACCAAGATCTCTGATAGTTTGGAACCAATTGCCTCCTGCACTCCGTGCAAGAATGATTTACTAACAATGCATTTAGTCCTGGGATTTGACTGACTACTCTGTCAATGCTGACTTCATTGGTCACACTGGTTACATTTCATGCATCACCTTGTCTCCAGATGGATCTTTGTGCTCCTCTGCTGGTAAGGATGGTGTCATCATCTTGTGGGACTTGAACTCCAACAGAACCCTTTACTCCTTGGACGCCAAGGCTGAAGTTCACGCTTTGGCTTTCTCTCCAAACAGATACTGGTTGGCTGCTGCCACCACCTCTGGTATCAAGATCTTCAAGTTGCAAGAAAGACAAATCTTGGACGAATTGAAGCCAGAATTCGCCATTGGTGCCAACGCCAAGGACCCAGAAGCCATCTCCTTGGCTTGGTCTGCTGACGGTCAAAACTTGTTTGCTGGTTACACCGACAATGTCATCAGAGTGTGGCAAGTTATGACCCCATCTGCTTAGATGATGGTTGTGTATAGTGGAATCTAATAAACAATGTATATTACTTGATCCATTTATTTTGCTATTAGCTTGTATGGATGTCTATTCAAACCTGATTACTGTCTATTTATCATAGTGGTCAAACAAGTACATCTTGCCGCTGGCACTGCCACCAACGACCCAGTTCTGGGTAGGATGCAAAGTGCATACAGCAGGAACTGCACCCACTTCCTCGTTCAAATGGGCAAGAATCTGGCCCTGCTGGTCGTACACATCTAGACCCCGGTTCATATTGGCAATGACAAACTTTTGCACCCCATCTTCGGGGTTCGTCTGCCAGTGTGACTTGAGAATAGATACCCATCTTCCGGTTTGACAGTTGTGCTTAATCTTGGTAAAAGGGGTGAGATTTATGGGAAGTTCGTTTTCGTCTGAGTCTTTCTTTCGCTTTTGCCCATGAGGCACGTAGTTTTGAGACCATTCACTGATAACTTTTAGACCCAGGTGACCGCTGTAATCGAAAATGCATACGTTGTCGTCGTAGCCGTTACAGACTATTCTGTTTTCTCTATTCCACTCCACACAAGAGACGGAAAGTCGACTTGAGTATGTCCCGTAGCAATGAGGAGAACTCTGGTTTTCGTATTCGGACCACGATGCATTTTCGTGGCTCACATTCCTCAAGTCCCATATTCTTAAGCTACGGTCGAGCGATGCTGTAGCTATTTGGTATGACTTGTTGGGGTTGATGCCAAATCCTCCAATTTTCTTGTCGTGGAGCCTGAGGAGTTTGTTCTTTTCAGCCCCCTTGAACGGCTCTCGAGTATCATATTGATAAAAGTTTCCCGAGAGTGTTGTAATGTAGAGCACATTTGGGTTTCCCTCCACACATTGGTTCAAGTCAGACACTCCGAGTTCGTAGTCTGCTGACTCATAGGGATCTCTCAAGTATACCAACTCCGACGAGCTCTGCTTATTCAAGTCCAATGTTCTCACAGAGCCGTCGTAGGAAGCCGTGTATAACTTTGTAGCGTCGACCGATGGGGAGATGATCTTGGAGATGTTCTTTCCGTGGGGGTGAAGCACGGTAATAGCAGGGTCTTCCCCAGCAGCGTCCACTGCCCACAAGCCTACATTTCCAGTGGTGTCGCCCGCACAAATCAATCTGTCAGTGACGGAAGGGTGGAAATGGATGGAGGTTATACGGTTGTGGGTGATTTTGATATCGAGGGGATCGAACCGAGGTGTCAAGTGTAGCTTATCAAACTGCTTGCGTTTCTCGTCAAGGATTTCACTGTTGTATTCCGCAGGCACATCTCGAATATAGCTGTAAAAGTCACCAGCGGAGAACTTGTCGCCGTAGGACTTGATCAAGTCCAATACCTTGTTGTCATTGGCTATTTCGTCGAGACTAGGCTCGTTTTCGTTGAGATTCGATTCGTCATCATTTTCATGTTTGACACTTGTATTGGTGTCTTGTGTCTTTATCACCTTTTTCTCAAACACCAATCCCCCCGACTTGTAGTTTGTGACCAAGTCAATGAGCTTGAAGTCGCCAAACAAGCGAGTTCGTTTCAATTTCTCCAATTCTCGTTTCTTGCGCTCCTTCTCTTCCTCCTCCTCTCTTATCTTGGCGTATTCCTGGGGGTCTTCCTGTTCCGTCTTGATACCAGCAATACGACGAGAGCGACGAGTGGGCTCGATGAGCTCCTTTGCGGGTTTTGGAGCGGGAGCCGTGCGTCTCTTCTTGGTTTGCGATTTGGGTTTGGGGAGATCGCGGGCAATTGACCCAGAGATGGCGTCCAAGTTGAGCTTCTGAAGAAGCTGTTTATTCTTCTGGATGTTCTCCTGTCTTTTTCGCTCAAAGTCGGAGATGGGCATGGTGGGCTTTGCTATTGTAGTGGCGCGAGATGAAATGGGTGGACGGCTGGTACGCGTTTTGCTTGCGCGACTTTTGATTTGCAACCATTTGTTGCAAACGTGACGGTGGGTAAGGTTGGTAGGCTTTTGCGTCTGAATATACTGTTCCTTCTACCTAAGTTCAAGCTAGCTCTGTTTTTGGATATTGATGTTCTGATGTTCTTTTGCCGTGCTTGATACTAGAATGTCGTATTGGTCTTAGTATATCCTTTAGCTTTATTAATCCTTTTATGGCTCCCTTCGAGTAGAGATTTGTGCTTCTGGAATTGCAACCCACAAGTCTTATATACTATCAATTATAGCTTTTTTACAGTTTGTTTGCTTCTACTCTTTGTTATATGGTATCTACTCTTTGATAAGCAATACTCTTAAATGTATCCTTGTATTGGTAACTCTTACCGTCTTATTTTTGAATGATTCGTCTTCAATGCTGTGTATTATCCATAATCTCCACTGCTACAACACATACGTAGTATTTAAGTCTCCAAATGTTGCCTCTTATCACTTTCGTTAACTTCTAATGCCCAGTTGACTAGTATCATCTTTTCGATCTCCATGGTTATCACTACTCTGTCAATGTTTTTCTCTTTTTCTCCTCTATACCCTTTTTATATATTGGTCTTTCTCCTTTCTGCACGAACCTCCTCACTCTCTCACTCTCTAACCTCTTTTCTCTATACCTTTGTCGACCCCTTCTCTCAACATCTTTTCTCTACCCTCTCACGAGTTCAACTTCTCCTCCCCACTTCTTTTCTGAACTACTCTTCACTTCATCCTCTTTCTATACTCTCTCTCTCCCACTTGACCCTTTGTTAACCTTCTATTTTCTACTATTTGTTGCAACTCCTCCTTTAGATAACTCTCTTTTCACAATCTGTTTACACCACCCTTTATCTTACTCGCTCACTGTTAACTCTTCCCTCTCACTCTCCCCACTACTCTCTATCGCCCTCAACACATCCCCACACAAGTACAAACTGCCGCACACTACCACTGGTCTGTAGTCTCCCCGATCCCGATAATGGGTTCGAATGTGGGCAAACACGGCATTAACATCGCAATCTATCCGCACCGGGTCCACTGCAGCCACTTGCTTAGCCACCGTCAGCAACTCGTCAATCGTTTTACAGGCAATCCACGGCATCCCTTCGGGACGGGAAAACGTAGTGGTCACGATGGTGTCGTGCTTGCGGACGATGTGCCGCAACAACTCTTCTCCATCCTTGGTTTTGGTCATAGCTACAACAAAAATCACCCCCTTGTCACCGTCCCGGTACTTGTCGTCAAGGTACTTTCCGAGCTCGTAGGCAGCGTTGGCATTGTGGGCACCATCGAGCAAAAACTCCCCCACATCTGGATGGTGCAACACTTGCAACCGTCCCGGCCACCGGGTATTCTTTAACCCATTCTCGATGCATTGGGCCGAGATCCGGCCCGGGAAATGGCTCTCGACAACATCAAACATGTTCAAGGCAAGCGACACGTTGTTGATCTGGTATTGTCCTTGTAACGGGCTGAGGTTTCGAAGGCGGGCCGCTCGTTCATCAACGACTGCCACCACCACGGGGGCCCGTGCCTCCCGGGCCGTTGTACGCACCACCTCCAATGCCACGTCGTCGTTGCTTCCGTCCACCACGCACGGCACCCCGGGCTTGATGATGCCGGCCTTTTCGCCCGCAATGGCTGCCAAGGTGTCCCCCAACAAGCTTTCGTGGTCAATGCCCATTTTGGAAATGCCCGTGACCATCACGGATGCCAGCTGCAACACATTGGTGGCGTCGAGCCGGCCGCCTAACCCCACCTCGACCACGGCCACTTCGACGTTCTCCAACTCAAAGATCTTGAACGCCGTCACCGTCAAAAGCTCAAATTCGGTGCAGCGAAGCCCCAACGCACGGTCCTGCCGCAACACCTCCTGGTTGACCTGGCGGAACTTGTGCACGGGGTAGGCCTTGTTGTTGATGGCAATGCAGTCGCTGACATGCACCATGTGGGGCGAGGTGAAGCGCCCGTTGCGGATGGCAGCAGCAGTGAGGATGGACGAAAGATAGGCCACCGTCGACCCCTTGCCGTTGGTGCCAGCGACATGAATCGACTTGTACGCGTGCAAGTGCGGGTTGTTGAGGTGGGCAAGGAGCTTGGCCACCCTGGCAAGCCCCAAGTCGATTGGCATGGTGGAGGGCTACAAAGGGCGTGGGGGTGCACGTCTTTGTGAAATTCTCACCGGCATTATCTACATTTGTGTGGTTATCATCATCAGCCAGAGATAGAGATGTCGCTCGACGAGAAGGCAGACACCTTCATCCAGGAGCGGTTGGACTCGCTCTACGAGATCGACTGCAAGGTAGTGTCGCTTTTGGACAACCTCTCGTCCCTTTTCCACACCTACTCCACCAAGTCCCAGTCGCCGCTGGCGACTCCCGTGCCCCACGACCACCTCAAGAAGTCAATCACCAGCCACACGGGGTCGATCTACGGCATCTTGAGCAAGGTGGCCATCGACTTGCGCAAGGAGGTCAAGATCATGGACGACAATATCGGGGTGTACGACAAGAACAAGGACGGGGTGATGATTCTCCCCATCAGCGTGGACCAGAAAAACACCCAATTGGGGCGGAAAAGGTTGGACCTCGAGGTCAAGGAGATGGACAACTTGTTGGCGGAAGACGACAGCAAGAGGGTGCCGGGGCTGAAAGAGCAAGAGGGGTTGAAGGTGGAGTCTAGCGACGACACCAACCTCGCCAACCTCGAGACCCGCGACGAGGGGGCCCTGCAAGACGTGGACATGGACTCTGTGGACGAGAATTCGCAGGGAATATAGCGGCAGTGTCAGCGACAGTGTCGTAGGGACATGGATAGGATGTGGATGATGCTATATATGGGTAGTGTTAGTATAGATGTGTAACGAATTGTATGGGTATGTCTTGGGATGGATGTAGACAACGTAACTATCGATATGTCAGTATGGATGTATACAAGGTAACTATATATTACTATTTATGGGTTGCAGCTATAAGGGTATCTTGGTACGGATGTAGACGAAGCTATGTATGGGTATTGTTGGTATAGATGTGTAACGAATTGTATGGGTATGTCTTGGTATGGATGTAGACAACGTAACTATATATATGTTAGTATGGATGTATACAAGGCAACTATATATAACTATGTATGGGTTGCAGCTATAAGGGTATCTTGGTACCGATCAAGATGATGTAATTTGCTTTGACTTGGTGTGGATGTAGATGATGTAATAAGCGCTTGACTTGGTATGTATGGGAGTGACGCAACTAAGGGTATGTGTTAGTATGGTTGGTAACGCCGCAACTAATGGTATGGATGCGTGAGCTGCAACTACGGTCTCGGCATGTATGTATACAACATGGAGGCATCAGTACGATGTATAGATAATACCGACAAAAGAGAGTGGTCCATCATATCTCTTCCAAATATCCCTGCTGGATCAACCGCTCAACGTCGGACTTGCGCACGTAGAACTGGGAATCCTTGATCAAGTTGAACGACCCGTATTCCGTCTGTACTTCTCCTCCATCCTTGAGCACCCGGACATCAATAAAGATATCGGTGGGAGGCTCCAAGTCTCCCGACAAGTCAATGTCGGCAAAGTGGGACTTGTAGTCCACCAACAAGTCCAGGTAATGCCTCAAAAAGTCTTGCTCGGCGTGGTTCAAGTTGTCCAATGCCACTTGGGTGGTGTAGCTGGCAAAGATGGGGTTTTCCTCGGCCACGGAGGCCTTGTGGCCGTTGTTGCCCGAAGGGTCCACATTGGACTTCTGCAACACCGGGTCCACGTTGAGCCAGGAAAACTCCACCAACTTATCTGCTCGCAGCTTCTCGTACGCCAAGAGACATCGTTTGTTGCGTCGCATCGACAAGTGGGTGACAAACACCTGGCATTCGTTGATACGGTCCTCTGACTCGTCGTGCATGGCGTCCTCCTCCAACTTTTCTCGCTCCATCCTCAAGTACTGCGAGTCTTTGAAGAGATCCTGTGTCTCCTTGACAATGTCCTTGACCAATTCTGACAGGTAGAGTGGCACTTCTGATAGGTTGATGGACCGTTTGGCCTCGAGTACCAACTTGTTTGCAGCGTCGCCGTACATGGTGCAATGCTTCGGGTGTGTGGCCTGTTTTCGACAAATGTGGTTGGGTTTGCTAGATAGACAGAGGGGTGGCTATTCCAATGGATGTTTCGATGTTTGGATGTTGTTGCTATATAGCGAGGGGCATTGCAGTCCAGTACTACAGGATGGTGGTGATGGAGGGACGCGCGTATTTTATGCGAGCGCTCGATCGGGAAATGGTTGCACAATGGGTGCAAATCGAACGTAGAGGATTACGAATTGGTGATGGGTAAGCGAAGTCGCAAACGTTAAATTAAGATTGGTGTAAAGTAGCTGATCAATATTGGTATAATCTAGTGATGGCTGCAGCAGAGGTTGTCCGGATACGAGAGCTGTAGATAAGTCGAGTAATCATATACAAATTGCAAGAAGTGCGAAGCAGCGATTGAGCAAATTCAGGATCAATGCTGAGCTGAAGTCCAAATCAGAACTAATAGAGTCTAACACTGGAAACATTGAGTGTTGTAATTTGTTTCGAATAGTCGTCTTACACAAATATCAAACGAATGGAACATCAAAGGTCGTCTGGAACTGCATCAAATGGTCGAGGATTGTAGAGATGTTGGTACGAGCCTAGCAGTCCCCTTTTCCCCATATTGATCCTCTCTGGGGTAATCCAATACCCTGATAATTTATCTACCATCTATCGTGCTCCTGAATACCGTCAAGACTTCCGTATTATCAGAATCTAGAAGTGATATTCGCAAAGTCGACCTGGAGTTGAGTCTAATCCAAGCAAATTTCACGGTAATTTCTTGTCCATAGCGCATTTCTCCACTTAATTTCACAGTCTGCCCAGCACTCGTTCGCAATTGTGTTCACCTAACATATTGTTTGAGATAAGCACCCTACGAATTCTACTCACTAATACAAAACCATACAGAATTGTAATGACAACGGTTCTGTCCACTCTCCACTCCTATTTCTCCACCCGCACAGTATCTCAACTCCCTGTCTAGCCACCACAATCACCGTTTGTCCAGCAAATAAATCCCCACCACCATGAACCAAATGGACCCCTTTTTTGCCATTCCAGGTAGAACAATGAGAACCGGTACTTACCATAACAACGTCACTTTCTAAACCCCACTTGTCGACCCAACAACCCATTATCAACCACCCGCGAGTCACATGCACGGCTACCACATTCAGTCGTGCACTCCCCTCAAATACTTGTCGCACGACTGTTGATGATAACAGTCCCACTCGGTTATCACCACACTGGTATTGTGTCCTGAAATTCCACCACAGAAAATTTATTCCCTTTTCGTTTTGTCAGATGTTTATTTTCACACCACCACACCCACAACCGCAGTCGTGGTTCCTAGTCTCCAGAATCTGCCCCAGTTTGAGCGTGCGCGCGGTGTGCCGTCGATATCGTTCCCTGGTTTTTGATCCTTTTATCTAGAAGCCTTCCCAATCCATCCTAGAAGCCCTGTATCCTTGCTTCAATAGTCAACGTCGCAACTAGGTCCGCTTTGTTTCACCCACCGACCCGTGCACAGCGACTATAGTGTCCATTTCCGCGTCTGTTTGTTGGTTGTTACCCGCCTCGTGTCCCTGCATCCATACATCCTTTCGTGCTGGCCTTGCAATAGAGTGACGTGCCATGTCTGAACGACCCGAACCCCCAACCGCCCTGGTGTCGGCGTCCGCATACTGTTTCATCTCCAACCAGCTGGTCCACTGCATACCCATCGACTCATGGCCGTCTGATCGCACCACCAGCCAGGTTCCCGATCTTTTATCCCTTATCAACGTTGCCAAGCCCGACGATGCAGACTTTACCCCGGATAAGCTCTACCTCAAGAACAGAAACTTGTTGTACAGTCTTAACAACCCGTCTTTGTCCGACGTAGAGCCCGAAAGCACCCCCCAGCCACAACCACAGCCATTCACCAATGGAAATGGGACAAAGCATGACGACAACGAGACTCCAACAATACCGCCAACCTCGGCCAACGGCTCCACCGCAACCCCTACCCACATTAGTCGCTCGAGTCCATCCCCTTCGCCCACCCCAGAGACATCAGATGACCAAATCACCTTGACTTCGGCCGCATCCTCCGCGTCCAATGGCTCCTTGGGTGCTACCCATGCCATCTATTTGCCCCAGCTTGTGATAAACTTGTCAGACAACCTCAAAAACGACTTTCAAGAGTTGATGATCTTGCTTTTAAAAGTGTTTCCTCATTGGTCATCTCCAGAAAACATCACCATGAAGCAGCTCACAGGAGGCATCACTAATATGTTGTTGTCCTGCACTCACAAGCCCACTAATCACACTGTCCTCATTAGAGTTTACGGGCACGGAACAAATCTAATCATTGATAGACACCGGGAATTCATTTCCCACCTTATACTCAACTCCATAAACTTGGCCCCTCCCATTTTCTCCAGATTTAAGAATGGGTTGATTTATGGATTTTTGTCGGGAAGATCTCTTTCTCCAGAAGAATTGTCCAACTCAAACTTGTACCCTCTCATTGCCCAACAGTTGGGAAATTGGCACAAACGCATAGACTATAGACTAATTGAGACGGGAGTGGAAAAGATTCGTAATTACACAACCAAGTTGAAATCAAACAAGTCCAACAGCAGACGGCCCTCTCGCAATTCCAAAAAGAAAAAGTTTATCTCTTCCATCTGGGAACTTTTGGATGACTGGATCAACATTGTTCCTATCAATGATGACTTAATTTCGTCTTTCGATCAAAATTTGCCCGTTGACGTCAATCAAGATAACTTAAAGCAAGTGGTGATGGATGAATTCGACTGGTTGAAGCATCATTTGATTGGTTCCAACTCGCCAATTGTATCTTCCCATTGTGACTTGCTTTCCGGCAATGTTATCATACCTGATGATTTTGATATGGAGACGACATCATCGCAATTTAATTTGCCACCAATCGATGAGAATCCAGTCAAGTTTATTGACTATGAGTACATGCTTCCTGCACCACGAGCATACGATATTGCCAACCACTTGGCTGAATGGCAAGGATTCAATTGTGATCGTTCGGCTATCCCTACTCCAACTCCAAGTAACCCCGTTCTTGTAAAATGGGTGAGAGGGTACTTGAATGACGTAAATGCCCCAATGAAGCAGGTGGAAGATTTGATAGAAGAGATTGCTACATTTTACGGATTGCCGGGTTTCTACTGGGGTATTTGGGCCATGATACAGAGCGAGTTGTCCAACATTGATTTCAACTATTCCAATTATGGAAAATTGCGATTAGAAGAATACTGGGTGTGGAAAAAGCACTTTCTGAAGAAGTTGAACCGTGCTCACTAGAATGGTCCTCGATTATAAACATTATGCCTAATTGTCAACACCATGCCTAATTACCATTGACTCTTGCCTAGTTCAGGGGTTATATGTTCCATATACGGTTATTTGAGATTCGTTTTAGTTCTTTCGTTGTAATGTGTATTTTAATGCAAGGGATGTGCAAAATGATACTCTGAGACTCTATGTACAAGATAGATACACAAATACAACAATGGTATCAGCAACTACCGCAGTAGATCAACAATAGCGGTGTGCTGGGTCTTGGGGGCAACTAAAACCGCCCACCGGTGGCCCTTTGTATGTTCTTTGACGAGAGCACCGTGAATATTCATAGCAAAGCTCTTGGGAAAATTATTAACGGTACCAAAGAGAACTTTCCGGATCCATTCATCTTGTTGATGGATTGAAGTAATGGATATCATATCCAAAATCTCGTCTCGAGCATCAATGGCCAACACAGGTCCTACCGATAACGTCTTGATGAATTGGGATCCAGCAATTTTGGCATCATTTTCTAGTTCCCACTTTTCTCGCTTGTTGTTCTTTCGACCCCGAGGAGCATCGTTGGGCACGACAACGACCTTCTGATCTATATCTGTAGAAAATAAGGGACTGAGCTCTGAAGCTGCTGAAGGTGTATCCAACACCACAGGTTCGTTTAAATCGTCACTCTTTTCCACTTCTGATTCTTGATTTCTTTCATCTATCTCCAGTTGCAAAAAACTGACCAACTCATCATACTCCACGTCGTTTTCCTTGCCAGTGATTGTGTTCTTAACTTTGAGCGGTTTGAAGTTTCTGTTTCCACTGCGCTTTTTCTTTTTGTCATTGATATTTGCTTGCTTGATGACTACCACCCATTGGCTACCATCAATATACGCCTTGTGACTAATATCATCTTGTGAGTTTGCATTGAAGGTATCTGCACTGATACCGTGAGCCCATAATTCTTTAACTATATCATATCCACTCAGACTGAGATATGCCGACTGCGTACTGGTAATAAGAACATCACACCGGCTTCCTTTCCATTTCAGAATGTTGAAACTAGGAGATTTGATCTTGCGACTGACAAGATTCTTCATTAAAAGAAAGATAAGTGTGGTAGGAAGAGAAAACCCTACTGCGTATGGGGTTTTGGTTTTTGTAATGTCTTGATCGGCAAAGGATGAAATCAAAGAATCATATCTCCCCCCAGTGGCAATACGGGTAAATCTTCTGGTTTTGTCCACTTTGAATATAGCTTGAAACATAATACCGTGACTGTAGTACTTGCTGTTATAATTACTTAAGGGATTGAAGTAAATCGGAGTTTTCACATCCAATCTCTTAAGGAGACTCAAAATATCCATCAAATGGATGAACGCCCTTTCAACCTTCAATAGTTGTGGAGAATCAACCATGTACTTGTGCAACTTTTTCCTAGCCTTTTCCAACTCAACAGTAAAGTTGAAATTATCGATAAGATCCTTAGTTACTGTATGAGGAACTTGAAAGTCTTGTCGAAGGTACTGCTTAATTTCGTCTCCACTTTTGTCAATACCCAATTGCGATAAAACTCCAAAGACATCGTTCTTTTTCTTGTCATCAATTCCAACATTGCCAAAAGCAAATGACACAACCGCATCGAGAATATCACAATGGTTGAGGACAATAATACATGTAGAGTTCTTGGATTGAAAGCAAGGAAATAATTGAACTATTTCATCAACAACTTTCAAACACTCTCCATCCTGAATTAAGCGTTCACCATTACTGTGCCCAACAATGTCAAAATTGACGGCACTATATCTATCAGGCATTCCCGACCCTCGCACGTTCGGTCTATAAACAAATTCGTGGCGGAATAATTTTGGAATGGTGATGTTGGACCGACTGAGAAACCTAGCTGTTGGTAAAATTAAATCGTATGGCAATGTAAGAACAGACCCACTTCGATCCAAAATCTCATAAATCAACTCTCTTGATTGTGAAGGCATTTTCGGTAGTACATTATTGGAATTGAAATTCTCCACCGCCCCATGTGTTTGGAATATACTAAACAACTCATCAATTATTTTTGAAAACAATAAGTAGTCGCTAGTACTATTTTCCAAGAGGCTCGAATGAGAATGCTTACCATGTTGAGAATCAAACATTATATCTTTTGCCATCAGATATGGCTGGTTGAACAAAGTTTCCCTAACTTGTTGCTGCCATGGTGATGCTGGATCAGCAAGTGATTTAAGTGCTTCTCTTATTACCTGATCTTGATGCTCAACTGGTAACCAACCGCTTTGCAATATCTCAGTAGCACCTGGTCTTTTCATTGGATTATGATCAAGCAACAACCTGATAATCTTTTTCTCTGTCTTGTATCGGCTTTCAACGAAATTACTTGGAAATTCAATTGTTTTCAACCTCAAATCATTCAAAGTTCTTGCTCTTTCCATTCCCGTTGAGAGTGTATAACACATTTCAAAGAATATGATTCCCAACGAGTACATATCAACTTTCTCGTCATAATTTCCCGATGCAACTTCATTGGCGGTGTAAAAAAATGTGCCAACAATGGTGGAGAGATCACTATTCTTGGGTTCTACTTGATTATTGTTCAGCACTACAGAAGAAAACTGCGAGTTTTTAGCCACTCCAAAATCACCGACTTTGACATTGTTTGATCTGTCAATAAAAATATTGGTTGGCTTTAGATCTCTATGAATGAATCCTTCTCCATGAATATAAGATACAGCTTCAACCAATTGCCGAAATAATCTCCAATATTCATTGGAGTTTTGTGGCAATCCTTGCTCAATTAGGTTCAATAAGGTATTATTTTCACAAAATTCCATTTGAATATAGAGTATTGACTTCGGTGCTTCCTTCTTTTTTTGAAAAGATTGTCTTGGTGCCGTTGAACTAACCGAATTAGTCGTTCTTTCTTCTGTTGTTTCACCTTCCTCATTCGTGGACGCCAAATTGTCACTTTTGGAGTTGGCAAATACAATATTATCATCCGACTCGTCTTCTTCGGAGCTCGTATCATCAAATTCTATTCTAGGGTCAAATGAGTTGGAAATATAGTCAACTTGGAAAGAATTATCATGACTGGAGAAAAACAGAGTTGACCTCGCGTTTAATGGTGTTCCAAATTCACTTGAATAATCTTCTTCAGATTCAGATTCAGAATCAGATTCATTCAGTTCATCATCTGAAACGACAGCAAATGTATTGACAGGTGTATCTTCAATCTCTTCTACCCATGTTCCGTAGTACCTGACAATATATTGATGGTTCAATCTTGCCAAAGATAATACTTCACTCAACAATGAATCCAATTTATCTGCCCGGTGCTTAATCTTCTTGATGGCATAGAAAGTGCCTTCCATTCTATTACGGGCTTTCACAACTTCACCAAACCCCCCTTTTCCTAATTTTCCAATCTCCTCAAAATCTCTTTCGTATCGGCCCAAGTTCTTTTGCAGTCGTGAAGAAAATAATGTACTTCCACTTTCACCAAAATAGGAACGCTGATTATTGGACTTTCTTCGTCGAGTAATAGCTTGTACGGGAGATGACATTGTCATTCTATCGACTTCTAATTTTTGTTCTGGTTTAATACTAGCTTCCAACTTTGCTTGATTTGGGTTATTTTCTTTATCAATACTCATAATCTTTTGCGACAAATTACTTTCCGATTGTAATTTCATTATGGCAGGACCGTCACGCAAAAACTTGACAGCATTCAATTCCAAGGGTGATGGTCTTTTTGAAACTTTGGATTGTAACATTTTCGAAAGCAAATCGTAGACTAAAGATGCATACTCTTCTGCCCCAGAAAATTCTTCAATGGAGAAATTAGTGGAAAACTCATCTGGAGTACGATATGTAGTTGTAAGAATATCACACCCAAGCATAACCCTGATGAACAAAACCCCGAGGTCCCAAATATCCGTTTTTTGTTGATGATGCCTCCCTGACGTAAGTTCAGGAGCGATCCAAGATTTTGGGATAAATGCTGGTAGACTTGGCGAAGATTTTACTTTCTTGTTTGGATGTTTACTAAGCATCTCCAATAACCGATATCCATATGAAGGATGGCACAACTTGAGTATCTTGTGGGAAGTAAAATTACTTTCTTCGGAATTATCATTACTATTATGGTGAGTGGGGTTGTCAAAATTAGATGATTTTGTTTCAAATACTGCAACTGTCAAAGGACATAATAGTTTATGAATAAAACCCCCATTATGCAAATATTCTAGAGCAGGTAATAGTTGAATGAGCCATGTCCGTGCCACTGCCCAGTTGATAAATTCGGCTGTGTGTAGGATTTCGTATAACGTATCAGAAGCCAAGGAAAATTCTGTTAACAACCGGATCTTCCAGTCAGAACTAGCCTCTCCATCTTTATCTATTTGGAATCCTACTAGACGCAAGATATTGGTGTTGTTGATGTTCATTATTAATTGTAACTCTCTTTCTAGATCTTGAATTTCTCGTTTCCCGCTATCAGATTGCCAATACGAGTTATTGAGGTCAATTTCGGTGAGAAGGTATGACAACTCTATTCCTTTTGAATCGATTTTCTTTTGTATTGGAGGATTTAGGTATGGTTTGACAATGTATTGGATACCTATCGAGCTTAGAAAGCTTCGTTTGCCGTACCTGATGAACCCCAGCACGGCCCTAAATTTGACAGTGGTGCGAAGTCGAGGTATATTGTCCTCTATGGGATTTTCAAAAAGAAAGTACAGCCCATTATTATGGTCAGGCACCAGCCAATCTTGCTGCTGATGGTCAACAATTTCTTTCGAATCATCATCAAGATACTCGCCCTGGATCTTTTGCAATTGTTCATTCAATTCTTTATTTCGCTTTGCTCGTTCAACTTGTAGTCGCTTCTGAGTTTTTGCTTCTTGTTCCTCCAATGCTTTTCGTTCATTTTTAATCCTCTGTTCTCGTTCTTCTTCCAAAGATAGCACTTTTTCGGTAGTGGATTGGATCTCATCAAGCATAAATTTGAGCTCGGAAATGATGGTGAAAGAAACTTCCTGTTCAGGATACTCTTTGATGAGCTCTTTGGTCTTTGCTTCGAGTTTTGAAACGCTTGCACGGAGTAAGTTATGGGGTTGTAGTAATTTGACTAGTGGAGGTGATAATGGATAGGTGGGGGTAAACTGGATGTCCAAGATGATGGCGACCGTGGGATTCTTGGGATTTTCGTCAGACAGGAGTGATACTTGGAAGTGAGGGCATGGTTTCTTGTTCCATACCAAGTCTGTAGGTGTGATGTCTGAAAATATATCGCCGTAGATGGAGGCGATGCTGCTCAATTCATCCTGCTGGCGGTGTTCCAAGTCAGAAGAAATTGACAATTCAGACATGGCATTGGAGTTTCAATCGTATCATGAGCATGGAATGAAGGAAGACAATTGTCGAATTATATCAGAAGTTTTGATATTCGCTGTAAAATTGAAAAGGAATATTTCCAAGTATAGCAATGTAGAGATATTATGATGTGACGGATAGAAATGATGCTCTAGTTGAATAAAAGATGTGAATCTATGAGATGAGTTAAATGAGCATGCGATCGATAATGATCTTGTGATGAGGTCACTAATGGAGTAATGACACGAGTATAAGGATGTTGAACGATAGCGATGCAATAACAATAATGATCTGAAGATGAAGATACTTTGTATGATTATGATATAATTGGGCAAGTTTAAGTGAGGGATTGAAGAAACAAGGATGATCCGACGATAAATGATCAGTGATATATAATGATTGAAGTGCGAGATGACACAATTATGACAATGAGATATTTGATGTATATCTGTAACTACGGAGGTGACTTATAAATGGTGGAGTTGCGATAAATGATGATACAACAATGACCTGAAGGAAAAAGGGAGTGATGTGATAGTCTGGATATAGTATGTAGACGGAATGTATACGATATAAGTATGGTATGGATATCGTGTGATAAGCGAGGACAAACTACAAGTGATAATAGTTCAATATGAATCAAACTACAACCGTTGTTCCCTTACCACGTGACAATGTATTGGATAGAACTACAGTGAAGTGATCAAGTAGCAATAACGATCTGTGATGATGTAAGTTATGATATAATAAACCCTGTGTCTATAGATAATGCATCAATAGAATCACAAATATGCGAATTATGCATTTTTAATGTTCCAGTCGTCGCAGATTCCACATTCACTGTCACAGAAACAGCGTGAAGACAAACAATGCCCCGGGTGGACTCGATTGCCGAGGGTAGCGACACCATCAGAGTGTTGCTCACTACCGACAACCATGTGGGGAGCTTCGAGAACGACCCCATACGCGGGGACGATGGGTGGAAGACATTCCACGAAATTACAAAGATCGCCAGAGATCATGATGTCGACATGATGGTGCAGGGGGGAGACTTGTTCCATATCAACAAACCCAGCAAGAAGTCAATGTTCCATGTAGTCAAATCGCTCCGGTTAAACTGTATGGGAGACCGACCATGTGAATTGGAGCTCTTGAGTGATGCTTCTAAATGTCTCGATAATGGTTTCGACAATGTCAACTACGAGGATGCCAACCTCAACGTGAGTATTCCCGTATTTGCCATCAGTGGCAACCATGATGACGCCACAGGCGACGAATTGCTTCTGGTTATGGACGTGTTGGCGGTGTCAGGATTGATCAACTACTTTGGCAAGGTTAAAGACACTGAAAACATAACCGTGTCACCCACCCTCCTACAAAAAGGTACCACTAAACTTGCCCTCTACGGTTTGTCAAATGTGCGAGATGAGAGGCTCCATAGGACGTTCAGAGACGGCAAGGTCACCTTCCATAGACCTACAATACACACGGACGAATGGTTTAATTTATTTTGCATCCACCAGAATCACGCTGCTCACTCCATCACCTCTCATATTCCCGAGAGCTACTTGCCAACATTTCTCGACTTTATACTATGGGGCCATGAGCACGAATGTATACCCTTTCCCGTACATAATCCAGAGATGGAATTTGACGTGCTTCAAGCTGGATCTTCTATTGCCACATCCCTTTGTGAGGGAGAGGTTGCTGAGAAAATGGTGTTCATCCTCAGCATCAAGGGAAGGAACTACTCAATAGAGCCCATAAAGTTGAGAACGGTGCGTCCATTTGTCATGAAAGAGATTTCACTTTTGCGCACAGATATAGTGCCTGGGATAGCTTCGAAGCCGGCCGTCATTTCGTACTTGACTGACGAAGTGGAGGAAGCAATTGAGTCAGCAAAGGATTCATACAAAGCCAGCAACCCTCATCTCTTTGAAGATAATCCAACTGAAAAATTTGAAAAAGCAAGCATACCACTCCCATTGATACGATTGCGAGTAGAGTACAGCGGTGGGTTCGAAATTGATAATGTAAGGCGGTTCTCGAACAAGTTTGTGGGAAAGATCGCCAATGTGAACGATGTTGTTCAATTTTACAAGAAAAGGGAACGTCCACAAAAATCGCTAGCCCGAAAGACCAAATTTGTGGATAATGAACTCGAAGATTCTGTTGCCAACAACCAGACCACTGAGCTAGAATTGCAAGATTTCGTTAATGATTTTCTCTCGCAAACCCAGCTTGCACTTCTTCTGGAAGCTGGGTTGAATGCTGCTGTCAAGAAATATATTGAAACGGAAGACAAGAATCTATTGCCTCAATACGTGGAAAAGGAAATCAAACGAGAGACAAAGATCTTGCTAAGCATGGACATTAACCGATCGGAGTTGTATGGAAGTGATGCAAATCATGTGAACGATGTATTCAAACAAGTTTTGCGCCAGATAAAGAGCGAGCAGAATGAGGTAGACTACAGCAAGGACGAGCCCCAGAAGCAAGAGAAGCATACAAAGAAAAGATCAACTGCGAAAAAGCCCAAGAGTGTGGAGATTATCGATTCTGATGATTCGGAAGTTGAAGTAGTGCAAACTCAGCCCACCAAAAGGGGTCAGAGGGGCCGCAATCGGGCCCGTCAAAACTATTCTGACGATAGTGACGACGAATCCTATCGTCCAAAACCGAGAGGGAAGAAGAGATAGCGCATTTTGGGTTGAGGTAAGAGTGTCAATTTGTACCATTGACTCTCAACATTTCATTCATACACGGTATTTATAAAAGTTGCATTTGTACAAGTTTAATATATATGGTCGTACAAGATATCCAAGAAGTACTAGATACATACAGGTTTATCATAACCACTATTCCGGACTTTTTGCATTGACCAACCTAACAAGCACTACTCAAAGGTGGTGGCTTCTTTGATCAATTCAGCAGTGTCAAAGTCTTCAGTGCCAGCAGTAAACTTCTCGAGCAATTGCTTCTTCTTGGCGGAGTCACCAAGTCCCCCGTAGAACCTTTGCACATTCAACACCAACAACTGGGCCTCGTCCATGGTGAGCGAGCTTTCAGGTTCACAGAAGCCGTTCATCAAAACCACCAGCTTATCCTCCACCAAGTCCTGATGGAACATAAGCGTGGTGTGGGGTTTGGCGTACTCCTTGTGCAACTTGTACTCAGCCACCGTGGTGAGCATGCAATGGGTGGTGTGGGGTCCTACAAAGGACCACTGCACAAAGTGCATCTCGTACCCTTGGTCATTCTTGGGAAGAGGAAGAATGAAACTGGGGTTCTTGAATGCAGCAGCATACATGTTGGCGAACTGGGTGACCAGCAACACCGCATGAAGACTACGATCCTTGTTTTGAAACCGGGCTCTCCATATAAACTCGAGCTCCTTCTGTGGCAACGTCCTGATCTTTTCTATGTCCACATAGGAGTTCAAGGTTTTGTAGGGCAACTTGGGAGCGTCCTTGTCGACCGGGGACGGTACCTTGATCACGGGCGAGGGTTGACGGATGATTTCTTGCTGCTGTCTGCGCTCGTACTCCTCGAGCTCCTTGAGGGGGTCTACGGCGTTGAACTTCTTCTTTGCCTCGACAATCTCATCCTTGAGCTTGAGCTTCAAGTCGTTGATGTCGGTGGCCCCAACCTCCTGGGCCTTCTTTTCCAACTTGTGCCTGTACTTGGCGAGGACGTCGCTGTTGTTGCGGCGCGCGTGCACGGCCAACCGAGTCGCGCTCGTCCTGCATCCCCTGGCGGCGATTCTGATCATGATAGTGGCGACGGAATCGTTTTCTATACAAACCTCGAATGGATCACAATGACATCAAATTCATTTGTCTACAAATTGTACGCACTTTTGATGGGCCACACCATTGATGGTGCCCCCAAGTGCACACATCTATAAATATGTAAACCGCATTAATATGTAAACCGCATTAATATGCAAACCGCATTCGTGGACACGCTTCTACGTTAGTGGTCCCCCTTGTCGCCTTTCTTGTCCCCTGCAGGGAGTTCTCGACTGGCATTGTCGTCGTGGTATTCTTCGGGGGCATCCTTGGCCCAGTGGCCCAACGTCTTCTTCAAGCTGGCGGGAATATCCTCAAAGGCAAGGTCGTCAGGGCTGGTGGCAACCGACTCTCCCTTTGCGCGTAAAATACCCTCCAAATTGACCTTGTTGTCACGCACCACCCCGAGGTTGTCTGCGATCAAGTGGCGGTTTTTGCACCCAGGGCACTGGATGAGCACGGTGCCGTGGTGGTACGACTGCTTGGAAAAAGTGTGGGACGACCGGGTGCTGCACACCTTGCACGTGAACGCGATCATCATCTCGGGGTTCTCCGGGGCGAATTTGGCGGTGGCCGTGGTGGGGCCGGAGGACTGGCACCGCACCGGCGACAAAACCGCCATCCGGGTGCGAGGCATGGGCCTGAGCAGCCACAACGGCGTGCGGACTGTTCGGGAGGCGGTGAGTGCTGCCCTCACGGCACGAGACATCATAGTGGCGATGGGATGAATACAAGACCCGCTACGTGAGGTGGTGGTGCCAGGAAGACGTAGTGAGGTTCCGTGGCGACACTGCCGGTGCGAATGTCCCCAGATTTGCTCCCATCGCGATGGGCGCGAATTTTTTGTCCAGGTCCACCACCGTTCCCCTCAGCGACCATGGCAGGCACATGGGTGCAGGGGATACCTAAAGAGGTGCTCCAGTTGGTGCGACTATACGGGGCAGCGTCCCGCGGATACACCTCGAGCGTCAGCGCCGCCGCAAGCGCTTTTGTACGCGACCAGGACATGAATTACCAGCGACGGCAGATTCTTGGTCTGAATCGCATGGGACGACACTGGGACCGGTACTCGGAGCTCCATGCGTTGTTCGAGCGTCCCATCGACTTTGGCATGCACGAGCAGATGCCCACAAACGCTTTGTTTGCCAAACGGGACTTTGACGACGACGACGACGACGTGGTGGTGGGGTCGTATCCCCGCGCCGTTCTCGCAGACAGCAACTACACCACCCGCATTTTGAACACCTTTGCCAGCCACTACCGGCCCATGGACCACACCCCCCCGGTAAGATCGCTCCAGGACTCGTTTCGGTGGTTTGTCAAGACGTTGACTACCACCCCCATCTGCATATTCCTCAAGCAGGACTACCGGTTGTTCTCCACCCCCTCGTTGCAGCAGGTGGACGTGCCGTTCCGCCAGATGTACCTGGGGGTTAAAGCGTTGTCGGCCAAGGACAGGAGCTACCACTTCACGGGGCTTTCCCGCAGCGACATTTTCTACTTGGCGATCAAGGGCAAACGGTACTTCAAGAACATCCCCATGTCTCTCTTCTCGCAGGCGTTGCGCACATTGCCGTACCCCAAGTTGAACAAGGTGGATGACCCGTTGGTGGACGCCCTTAAGCGGGCGCAGACGGTGTCGATTGTGCACAATAACGATGGGCAATACGACCCAGAGCAACTACGAAAAACACTTGCCAGCGTAAAGGTGGCCCAGTTTGGAGAGAAGATGGATTCCAGCGAGTTGAGGTCGGTGCTACCGTACGACATTGCCTATTCTTGTCTTTATATGGTGTGTGTGGAGGAGCTGGTGCTTTTTGACGACTACTCGGGGTTGTTGCAGTTACTCGACACCTCTGAGTTTGAGATTGTGGGGGCGCGCTTCACCACCCAGAATGAGCAGTTGAGCGCGATTCTCAATGACAAGCCGTCGACGTCGATGCCTTTGCGGTACGAGGAGTTGTTGGAGTCCGCCAAGCGCAGCAGACAGAGCCATGCCAAGGGGGTGCACGACTTGATGAAGCTCCTAGCGCAGAAGGGGCTTGTTACGGTAGAGGAAGGCTGCGACAAGGACTGTATATATTTGCTTCCCTAGGTGTTAATAGAAGCATGGAGGATGAGTAAGAGAGTAGGATGCTACGGTGGGGCGAACGAGAGAGAATGTGCGGGTGTTGGGCATCAGTGGTCAGGGGTGGGTAGTGAAGGGTGTGGTGGAAATGATTTGTACGCAGCTACAGCGAGACTTGCGGTAGGGACGCTGAGATCCTGTATGAATCAGCGAGACGCAAATTACTTCGAGAAGCAGGGAGGGTTCCCGATCGAGACCCCAGAAACTGCGGGCCCTCAGATTTTAATGCCAGATTACCGCGACAAGCTACCGCGAAACAGCGACCACAGATTCGAATACTGCGGGCCGTGCTGCGAGACAAAATGCTGCGAATTCAATGGTTGCAAATGGCTACGCAGGGAGCACATCAGACGTTTGTGAACGACACCTATTGTCAAATCATTGCTATGTAGGTTCGAGATGAGCGATTCTTTTGCTTTGGCTACCTTTGGTAGTCACCATCCAGACTTGCGTAGGCTTCAAACCACATATGTTGCCTTACAAGCAATGGTGGCATTGGCGGGCCTGGTACTCATTGGGGCTTGTATACGGTAAAGGTATTGATACACTTTAGTTTTTGGCCTTCTCTCTGACACTTTGCTTTGCTTGATAGGTGTGCCAGCAGACGGACAGTAGCTTCTACATTGCTGGTGCGGAACATGCGTAGTATCTCTGGCATTGCTCCTGTCCTACGCCGTTCTACACAAATGTTCTCCCGCACTACTCCCGCACCATTCTAGTACCGTCATCTCGTTCTATCTCCAGAATTGTTCTGTCTATTTGTACCATTCGCATCATCTACTTTCCAGTACTACAGAGCCTTGATGTACTCCACTCCGTTCTTCGATCCCCACAACTCCAGTGGACCAACAACCTCAATTACCTCAGCTTCTGCTACCATTCAGGTGCCACTTCTGGTACTCCAGCCACCCGTGCACAACCTCATCATTCTACCCACCAGACCATCCGTTTTCGACCCGTTCCATCTCACTCCATCCTCCCCGTTCGCAGCACCAGCCATCGCCAAATTGTACCCCATATTTTCTGGCGCGGACATCCTTCTCTTCTGCCCCCGCAAACCATGATCAGCCAGGGACGTTTGACGAGAACATTGCGGCTAGCAGTGGCCGCACTTGGGATGCTTCTCGTCTACTACGTAGTCAGCGGCTACATCGCCCCCGAAGAAGACACCCTCGCGTCCCCCGTGGACGAGGTGTCTGCGTTTCTCCAGTTTGTGAAGGACGCCGACGCCAACTACTCTCCCGACGACCTCAAGAACGACAACAGGTTCGACTTGTACAAGGAGCATGAGATCGACCTGGACTACTTGCGGCAGATGGACAAGAAGGTCAAGCAGTGTCCCGACTACGTCGAGTATTCCCAGCAACCCCACTCCCCGTACTCGTCGGGACCCTATAGGTACCCCTACATGCGCCCCGCACCCAAGTGCCGCACGTTCACGTCGCTGGCGGTGGAGCGGTTGATTGACGACTTGAAGTCCAAGGTGGCAAACCCCGATTTGGCCCGTCTCATTGAAAACTGCTTGCCCAACACCTTGGACACCACCATTCTTTGGCACAAGCCTACCGCCCCAGGGTCGCGGGTGTTGACGCCCCAGTCGTTCGTGGTCACGGGGGACATCCACGCCGAGTGGTTGCGGGACGCCGCCCGCCAGTTGTCGGTGTACCAGCCTCTCGTCAACCACGACCCCGGGCTCCGCGAGCTCATTCTCGGGGCCATCAACACCCAGGCGCTCTACATCATCAACTCCCCCTACTGCAACGCCTTCCACCCGCCTCCGGGGTCGGGGGTCAAGCGGGGGAATACCGCCTACGATCTGGTGTATCCTCGTCCCGATTGGAGACAGGTGTTCGAGTGCAAGTACGAGTTGGACTCGCTCGCGTCCTTCTTGACCTTGACCAACGAGTACTACCGTCACTCGGGAGGCGACACCGCCTTCATTACTAGCTACTGGCTCCGGGCATATGATAAATTGTTGATTGTGCTCGAACGGGAGTCGGTGCCCTCGTTTGACGAGGAAACCGGCCAGGCCCGCAAGTTCTACTACCAATTCCAGAGACAAACTAACATCGGCTCCGAGACGTTGCCGTTGGGCGGGGTGGGCAACCCCGTCAACTTTGGCACCGGGTTGATCCGGTCGGCGTTCCGTCCCAGCGACGATGCCTGCGTGTTGCAGTTTTTCATCCCGGCAAACATGCACGCCTTGACGGAGCTCAAGCGGGCCCGCCAGGGCTTTCTCAACTCCAAAACCATCCCCAACCAGGATATCGAAGCCCTCATCACCCACACCGACAGGTTTATTGCCCTGTTGACTCGGGGCATTGACAAGTACGGCAAGGTCAACCACCCCGAGTACAGAACCGTGTATGCATATGAGGTGGACGGCTACGGCGGGGCTCTATTTATGGACGATGCCAACATCCCGTCGTTGCTCTCCATCCCCGACATGGGATTCGCGGCTGTCGACGACGAGGTGTACCAAAACACCCGCAAGATGGTGCTCGCCAAGGAAGGAAACCCTTACTTCCTCAAAGGCGCCCATTTTGAGGGCATAGGCGGACCCCACATAGGCATCCACAACGCGTGGCCCATGTCTCTCCTCGTGCGCATGCGCACCACCGACAACGACGACGAGATCAAGCAGGCGTTGGATCTCGTCATGGCTTCCACCGCAGGGTTGGGGTTGATGCACGAGAGCGTCAATGTCAACTCCAGGGGCGGGCACGACTACACCCGGTCGTGGTTCGCGTGGTGCAACTCTGAGTTTGGTAAGACCATCCTCCATTTGGCCAAGCACAAGCCCCAACTCATCTTTAAGCAACCCTGGCACCACCCCTACGACATTGACACTATTTTAGCCTCCTAATAGAATGATACACTGGTGCTCCCACGCCACCCCGCTCACAGCCGGTTGATGTAGGCGGCAATGTTCTCGGCCGTCTTGGACGAGGCGTGCTTGGCAGTAGAGTCGAACGCCGCTTGGTAGCGCGCTTGCAAGTCGGCGTCGGCGGTGGCCGTCACCTCACCATTGCGGTCCTCGGGGAAGGTATACTCACGCTCGGGCTCTTCTTCATCGCGCAACACCTCTCCCTGGTTTTCGTCGCTGTCGGAGGGGTCGTAGTCCAGCAACACCTCGCTGTCGTTGGCGGGCTTGGGGCGAGAGTCGGCCACGTCGAGATCCTTCATGAGGTTGGACAACGACTTTGCCTGGCGCTTCTTCTCGTTCTCCTCCTTCTGCTTCAACACCCGGTCGCGTTCGGCCTTGTAGAAGGTGTTGTATTCGTCCACCTTGTTATCGACGGCGGCCATAAAGTCGTCAAACCCCTCTCCCGTGTAGGCACTGACGCCCACCACGTCCAACTGGGAGTAGAATTCCTCCAACATCAACGACATCGAGTTGACAAGCGAGCTCATGTACCCCGACGATGAGCCGTCGTCGCCATTGAGCTCCTGGTCGCGGTGCAACGCCGTCTGGAACGCCTCAAAGTCGGACATCCACTCCTTGGCAAAGTCGGCCCGCTTGACGTCGGTCTTGTTGAACACGACGATCATCGGCAACTTGGTTTTGTACAAGATGGAGCAGGCGTAGAGCATGTTGGACATGAAGGTGGTGGGGCTGGTGTTGCGCGGGGTGTCGACAATGTAGGCGATGACGGTGGGGAAGGTGGATGCAAACGACTCGGTGATGATGGTCCCACTGGCAGACCACATGAACACCTCGATCTGCCCCGGGGTGTCGATGATGACGTTGGCAACCTTGTCGGACCGTTTCTCCACAAGCTTGATCACCTGGTCGATTTTGGTGGAAAATAAGTTGAGCGAGGTGACAATCGCGCCGTTGGGCCCAAGATTGTACTCCTTCATCACCTTGTCGTACTTTATGGAGTCTCTGATGTCGATGTTGGCCCCGTAGGGCACCTTGAGCACCGCCGGGTCGAGGTTGATCACGTAGGGCGGCGTCTTCTTGGTGTGCAAGTGCGAGTTCAACCGTTGCATGAAGGTGGTCTTGCCGGACCCGGCCATCCCGATGCAAATGATGGTGGAAGGAGCCATTTTGTGTGGTGGAGTGGAGAAGACGGCGTGGAGGAGATGGTGATTAGTTATGCGATGGACTTGTTTTGTCCTCTAGCTTTCAGCACGTGATAATATCACGTGCTTACTCACGTGTAAATGTATGTGATGATTTATGCACGTGACGTTGTCACGTGACATAGCTTACTAGTATATTCACCATAGCTACCTTGCATGGGACCATTGCACGGAGCTCTGCCGTGCCGTGTTCCTCTATATTACCCGGTGCCTCTCAACAAACCTGTCGACTATGCCGTCAAACACCGACTCGTGCGACACAATCTGGATATTCTCGGCCTCGGCCTTGAACACCTTCTCGGCCTTGGGCCCCCCCGGAGCCCCAATGTTGGGCACCCCCTGCTGCTGGGTCTGCTGGCTCATGAGCATCTCCGCCTCGCTCGACCCCATCAAGAGCGAATAGATGGGCCGCAACCCAAATAAGTTGACAAAGTACCACGAGATCGACGACACGTAGCGCACGTTCAAGTCTGGGGTAGCCACCCCCGTCTGCAACATGCCCTTGAACCCGTCTGTCAACGGAAACGGAAGCTTCATCACCACAAACCCAGCAAAAAAGTAGTTGACCCAGCCCATGATCACCGTCTGGGGGATGTAGTTCATGATATTGCTGCGGGCCATGTTCATCAACGCCTCGTTCTGGGTGGGATCCGTCAATTGGGCAAGTGAGTCCTGGGTGCCGTCATCTATCTTGGCGTAGTACTCGGTGGTGTTTAGCTTTTCGATAAAGTACGCCTTTCTGACGTTGAACTCGCTGGCGGACAACACCCCGTTGTTTTCCCTAAAGCATCGAGCCCGGTTGAGAAACTGTCTGTATAGGTTAGTACTGTCATGTTCTGCACGGTGCTCAACCCATGTGGCACTCAGCACGTGATATCCGATGCCAATGGCATTCGACGCCAATGGGGTACGTACCTTTCCCGCACCGTTTTGTAGCCCTCGAGCTTGGGCTTGGGGGCGAGGAGAAACGTGACATTGGACCGCAAAAGGCCCACCAACACCATCACAAACGAGATGGGGAGCAACACCCAGTACTTTAGCTGGGGGTCTAGAAGGAGATCGGGGGTTATCATGGTAATTGGCGGACTCCTGGTGTGGTGACAGTATTGCTAGTTATGGCTGTAAGGCGAAAAGTGAGCGAGATCCCGGGCCGGACACGACCAGAACTGGACCATCCCGTAGCACCACCAGATCGGGGTTAATGGAGCTTCGGTGAGTCGCGGGACCATTGAGGCAAGTCCCGGAGCCGTATCCGCCGCAGTTCATGGCTCTACTGCACATAGCATGCATCTGACCCCGTCTGGGTGTTACTGTGTTGCGGGACCGTTCAAGAAACTCACGTGACCCGCCGGAGATGATCTTTTTCTGGCCCCATCTGTCCAAACTGCCACCGCCGTCCCCGTCTCTTCATCAACATACAACCATGGGCTGGTTTGGCGGCACGTCGGCTCCGTCCAAGGTGTCCACGGTGTCGGAAGTAAAGCCCGACAAGCAGCAATTTCTCGAGGATCTTCCGCCCAAGTTCGAGGACAGCGAGCCCCAGCCGCGCCAGGCCACCATGATGGATGCGGCCCGGCAAATCCAATTGAGTGACTTCACCATCGACCGGTTCGTGGCCATGCCGTGTTTCCGCGAGGCGATGATCACGGGGTTCCAGGCCATGGGGGTGTTGGGGGTGATCACGTTTCTCATCCACAAAAACCCCAGCAAGCTGATCAACTGGGGCGTGGGGGGGTTCTTTTTGGGTAACATGGTGGGGTGGGAGCAGTGCCGGTCGTTGCGAAGAAAGTCGTTCCAGATGATGGAGCAGGCGCGGCAGAACAAGGAGGAGAAGAACGCCAAGAAGTGGCAGGACAAGATGGGCGATGACGACGACGAGTTTCGCAAGTTCCAGGAGTTCAACAACCGCAAGTAGTCATGTATATAGAGGATGGTGCAGGGGAGGGGTCTGCGATAGTAAATGCGAGATTGGTACCGATTGTTGGTGTAGATTTAGTGCGATTAGGTGGTAGCGAGAGGTGCGGTTAGCGAGGATGAGGGTGCAGTATGGAAGTGTGGGTACGAGAGCGCGAGTGTGCAATTAGCGAGTATGTCTTCGAGTTTGAGTGCGAGTTAGAGTGCGGATGCGGGTGTTGGGCGTAGAGATCGGGGAAGTGGTGTGGAACTGGTGAAGAGATCGGTGAAGAGGTGTAGAATTGGTGTGGAGATGAACTTTAGTGTGGAGAGTGGAAAGTGGAGAGTGGTGAGTGGTGAGTGGTGAGCGGTGAGAGGTGAACTACGAGTGGTAAAAAGCTGAATATAAGCATAATGAAGTGGTGGTGGTAAATACTGGTGCTAGAATCATGTTCACTACGATACTCTATCACAAGGATGACGAAACATCCGCACCAGGGCCAAACCGACGGAACCTCGCTGCAAATCCTCGCTGCAAATCCTCGCAACAAATCCTCGCAACAAATCCTCGCTCGCCCCAAACGGTGCGAACGTTGTGGGGAAAATGGCATCCGCGGCCCGTGCGTCGCATTTTCCAGCGGGCCAAATTAGTGGGACCGCTCGCGAGAAAACCTGGAGTAAATTTTCCACCGCCCCACCATTTTGTCGCTACCACCATCTTTCTCCCCATTCTGCTGCCAGTCCCCCACCACAGATTTAGGGACCCACTACCACAGTCATTTCCCCTCACCATGGACGGCCACAGAGCGTCCGTCAAGTACAAGACCATCAAGTCCAACCTCGTCAACCTTCCCTCCAACCTCAGCAATCTTCTTTTCACCGCCAATATCCAGGTCCAGGATGTCATTGTCGAGATTGTCGGCAAGTCGGGCAAAAAGTGGTACGCCGGGTGGTCGGGCATGTCGTCATCGGCGTTGCGCACCCTCGAGATCGACCCCGTGTTTGCCCAGGCGTTGCCGGTGCCCGAGAACGAGCCCGTGGTGGTCAACCTCAAGATAGGCAACTACGAATCCTCGTCCGTAAACTTGGAGCCAGTCACCAGTTCCGACTGGGAGTTGGTGGAGTTGCATGCCCAGAACATTGAGGACAAGTTGCTCACGCAAACAAGATGCGTGGGATTGAACCAGATCTTGGTGGTGTACCCCAGCGCCACCACCTCGGCCCGTCTCATGGTCACCGACATAGGCACCGCCCACCACTTGTACGCCAAAATCTCTCCTTACTGTGAGATCGCCATAGCCCCCAAAGTGCGGGAAAAGAAGCTGCCCGGATCCTCCAAGTCGTCGGTGGTGGACACCAAGGCCAAATCGCCGGCTGAAGACTACGGCGACGTGCCCTCAGTTCTCAAGCGAGGCATCTCGTTGCCTCACAAATTGTACTCCACCAAGAACGACGGATATCAGGTGTATGCCAATTTTGCCGAGTTGCCCACAAATGTCATAGCGGACTACGTGGCGGTGTCGGTGGTCCCGGGCCCCAACGACAAACAGCTGAAGCAAATATCGCAGGAGCCGGCAGCCAAGTCCCCAGCGGTGGTGTTGAAGGAAAATAAGCGCATTGTCGCTCGCTTGATCGACTTCCGTCATGGGGTAGCGGGAAACATTGCTCTTTCTACAAAGCTCGCGGTGGCATTGAATGTCGAGAACCAGATTGGCAACATTATTGTGTTGAAGCCAGCAGTCCAGAGCTTGCCAAAGCGTCCCTCCACATTCACCATCCATCCATATGTCATTCAGTCCAAGAAGAAGGATCTGATAAATCTTCTGGAGAAGAAACAGCAAACGGCCAAGCTCGTAGCTGATTTGACAGAATACTTGTACTCTTCTACCCCCATCTCATCATCTGCCATGACCAACTTTACAAAGATCCCCATCATACCCAATGTGTTGCCGCACGGTGGTCTACTTAGATTCAGAAAAAACGACGATTTTAATGCCTGGATCAAGCCATACAGCCTTGAGTCCAAAAAGCCAATCAAGGTGGAAGTAGGAGAAGAGTTGCTTCGTGCGGGATCGTTTATTGAACAGGCGCCAACGCACGAAGATCATGAAGCATTGGGGTTAGACAAGACCGTGGACGAGATTGTCGATTCGTTTGTCACCTCCTCCAACACGGGCACGTTGGTGTACGGCAACTCAGGGAGCGGCAAGTCGCTTGTATTGAAGTTTGTGGCTGACAAAATTAGCCAGGACCACGGGTTCTACGTTAAGTACATTTCTTGTGATTCGGTCATGAATGAAAACTTCAATTCGTTGTCAAAAAACCATATGTTTAAGTGGCTCCAGCAGTGTTCGTGGAACAAGCCAGCATTACTAGTGTTGGATAATGTGGACAAGATCCTAAGCGTGGAGATGGAACACATGGATGCTTCCAAGTCAAACCAGTTGACAGAATACTTGATTTCCAATTTGGAAAAGATCCACAATCAGCACAATTCGAACTTGTCGATTCTTCTTTCGTCCATTTCCAAGGAATCTATAAACAAATTGCTCCTCGGCTCACATCTCATTGAAAACTTTCATCATGTCAGTCCTCCGGACAAGAATCTCCGGTTGGAAATATTGACCAACTATCTTACCCACAAGCTTGGATGCAAGATCGAAGTCGACTTGATGGACCTCGTTTCTGAAACCGAGGGGTATTTGCCCAACGACTTGAAGATCTTGAGTGATCGAATCTACCACGAGGTTCTCTTTGGCAACGCCAATGACACCAATGATGCCAGTCTCGCCGTCACCAAGACCCACATTGACAAATCGCTCGCTGGGTACACGCCGTCCAATTTACGTGGAGTCAAGCTTCAGAAATCGTCCATCAACTGGTCCGACATTGGGGGATTAAAGGAGGCCAAAAACATTCTCTTGGAGACCCTCGAATGGCCCACAAAGTACGCGCCAATCTTTGCCAACTGTCCCTTGCGTCTTCGTTCGGGGATTCTCCTCTACGGATACCCAGGGTGCGGCAAGACCCTCTTGGCCAGTGCCGTTGCCGGCCAATGTGGTCTCAATTTCATTTCCATCAAAGGACCCGAAATTCTCAACAAATACATTGGAGCATCGGAGCAAAGTGTACGAGAGTTGTTTGAGCGGGCCCAGGCCGCCAAGCCATGTATTCTCTTTTTCGACGAGTTTGATTCCATTGCCCCCAAGAGAGGACACGATTCCACAGGGGTCACCGACCGGGTGGTGAATCAAATGTTGACCCAGATGGACGGGGCCGAGGGTCTCGACGGAGTGTACGTGCTCGCGGCTACATCGAGGCCAGACTTGATTGACAGTGCTCTTTTGCGTCCGGGTCGTTTGGACAAGAGCGTCATCTGTGACATGCCCTCCTACGAAGATCGGTTGGATATATTGAAAAGTATTGCCGCCAAGATGACTCTTACCGACGACGTGGATTTGCCCGAAATAGCCAAGGCCACCGTGGGCTTCAGTGGGGCCGATATGCAAGGATTGGGCTACAATGCCTACTTGAAGGCGGTCCATGTGACGTTGGCAGCACTCGAAAAGCAGGAGGAGGAAAAGTCGGCCCCCGACGCCAGCGACGCAGACGCCGTTGAGTTTTTCCGGGTGAACGCTGACAAGATGGGCTCCGGCAAGATGAAGCCCAGCGAACGGGTCCACCTCATGCAGAAAATCACCCAGATGTTGCAAGGAGAAAAGGGCGACGACAACGACGACGCCAAGCCGGCGGCAGACGAGGAGTCGCGGGTGTTGATCAGCCACGCCAACTTCTTGGAGTCATTGCAAGAGACCAAGCCGTCCATCTCGTTGTCGGAAAAGACCAAGTTGTCGCGCATCTACACCCAGTTTGTCAGTGGTCGCGACGGCAACATGCCCGACGGCAGTGCCAGCAACGAGATTGGCGGCCGCACCACCTTGATGTAGACCAAACATACCAGTAATAGCTAATGAATGTGCCCACGAACTACACGTCGTCCAAAGCAGTGTACAAGTCCAGGTCGCGGGCTGGGTCTGGGTCGCACCCGTCGCCGTCCTCGGTGAGCATCACCCGATTGTAGTGCGGGCGAGAGTGGTACAACAGAGGAAACAACCGGAAGTAGGACCAGGCGCCGATGGCTATCCCCAAGGCACTGCCGATAATAATGTCGACAAAGTGGTGGCGGTAGTCCTCTGTGCGGCTCAAGGCGATGAGGGCGGCGCCTAGGGTGGGGATCCAGCTCACCACCGTGCGCCAGCTGCCCACGAGCTCGTGGTGCACCACCAACTGGCCGCTGAGCCAGAGAGTGAGGTAGAACAAGCCGGCAAAGCTGATGGACGAGTGGCCGGAAGGCGTGGTGCGGAAACCATCCTGAAGACGTGCCTTGTCGGTGGTGGTGCATACGTCCTTGGCAAACACAAGCACATTGTCCGGGGTGCCGTCTTTGGGCTGGCACCGGGCGAGAAAGTCGGGCCGGTGGCGGCCGATGAAGTTCTTGAGCACGTCGGTGGTGACGGAGGTGATGAGCACCGCCAACAACAACCCCAACGCCGACAGGTACGCGAGGTACACCTTGTAGCGGGGCTTGGTGAGCACCAACGCCACGACGACAATGGCGGCAAGCGGGAACCACGTGGAGTAGAGGAACAACTGGGTGTTGCCCACGCGCTGGGTCTCGGCATAGGGGTGGGAGATGGTGATGTCGTTGACGTAGAACTGGCGTTCAAACGGCTCCAAGTAGTATTCCACAAAGTAGAGCACCGACATCACCGCGAGAAGCATCAAATCGGTGGCCCTCCACTTGATAAAGGACGACAAGGACGCGGGGGACGCGGAGAGCCCGAAGGTGACGCGGTTGAGGTCGGACTCGTCTCGGTGGAAGTAGTTGATGATGTCGTAGAGGGTGTTCAGGACGGACATGGCGGGTGTACGGGGTTTGGAGGGGTTTTTGGTGCTGGTTTTGGTTCTGGATGTCCAGTCAGGGGTGGTGGGGGTGGCTGATCCTATTTGCAGGGGTTTTTAGGGCAGTAAGGGGTTGGGGTTGTGGGGTAGGAATGTGGTGAATGGATGTGATAGTTTGTAGTGGTAGCGCGGTCGCGACATCCCCATGCGACATCAACACGACATAGCGCGACATTACACCACATCAAAACGACGTAACACGACATTTCTTCCTGTTTGTGTTTTGGCTTTGCTGCAAAATGGCCCTCATGGACAACGTTCCACATGGGCTTGGTTTTTGGGTGTGTCGAGGGCGATAATGAGGGATTCGAGAAGCAGGATGTCGTCTGGTCGGTATTTCTTGCAGTTTGGTCTTGTGGCCCGCAGGACAAGCCGGTTCCGGATCTTCAATACGTATTCTACATGCTAACATAGCCGTTCTTGTCATTCTAGAACTCATCTAGACTCATCTAGAACATCAATTCTAACTATCTATAGTGCCGATGGAGATGACACCGCTGACCGCATACAAATATGTCGGTTTTTGCAATAATACTATGACCATGTGAGTGTTGCCAACAATGCTGCAAATTCTTCCACAAACTCAAGCCTTTCCTACAATACTTAGCGTCCTACAACTTTACGTATGTTGCTATCGATCGAGTCAGACGGTTGTCGAACATCCACACATCAGCCTGTATCCAGTCACATCCATCTCTTTCATTTCAAATCTTCCATATCCACCAAATACACCCAAATCCAACCCAAATCCAACTCCAAATCAGTAACCCACCTTCCAATCTCGTGACCATCCTCCATTGCCCCATTCCAACCCCAACACACGGTAACACACTGCATCCCACACATCACATGGACCTCATGCAGACAAAGCTGCACCCCTGCGTTGCCGGCAACCGACGGACAAGCGACATGTTTCCGATGACAATAATCTCCTCAAATGCCCCGATTGGGCATGGCGGCCTGCATGGGAGCCCCAGGCGGAGGTTTCCCCATTCCCGTTGCCAGGCACGCGACAACCACCGCATCCCTGCGGAAGCCATGACCGCAACCCATGCAGGGGCAACCCAGGCCACCACCAGCGAGTGCGGCGAACATTCTAGACGTCCACCCCCGCAATCGCACCCTCCGCGTGCGATAAAGACCGTTGTTATCACCCAAGTAGCACAAAGCCTCCCACGCTCGAAACGGCAATTCCCTCCTCTGTCCTGTGCATCCATACATCCATAGGTTAGGGGCCCTAACCACTGTTTTCGGTTATCGCTTTCTTGTGTGATTGTGGTGGTTCTTGCCCGTCGACAGACTCGCGTGCAAACCATTCTCGATTGGACATATCCGCCGGCGACTTCAACAACCTCGCACTCCCCGCCTCAACGCTCTGCCTGGTGTCGCCGCTGCGCCTGTGTCTGCCATACCTCTGCATCCGCGAGGTAAACTTATGCCCCACCGTCTTGGCCACTCGTGCCACCAGTGATACCACCCCATCGTCATGACTACTACCACCGCCAACCTTCCAACAATACTGTCCTCGACGTCTATCAGCTCCGGCAACACCCCCGGCTCCGGGCCCGACACCATCGACGCCTCCCTCGGGCCCGTCAATGGTCTTGGCCCCCACCACCCCCATCCCCACGGTCACCATCAGCACCCTCATCCCCACGGCATCTCGCCACCCAAACACAGAGACCCCACCCTGCCCGGTGCGCTGTCGTCGTCGTCAAAGTCGTCATCGCCAGCCCCATTGTCAGTGTCCGCTTTGGGAATTTGTGTTAGCGAGCACGCAGCACCGGTGCCCTGCCATGGCCCCGCATCCAAACTTCATCGCATCAGTTCCGGCTCTACTTCCTCACCACCACCCAAATTATCGTCCCCCCTGGTGCCGGTTGTGACGGCAAACCCTCCTACCGCTGTATCCCCGGTTAGTTGCGCCTCAACTGCGTCCAATAATCACTATACACCCACCTACACCCTCGATACTGGGAATACAACCAGTGCTGGAGATACTTGCCGGAGCTCCTCCATCGACAGGACACATCTGGTCTCTGTTTCCGCCACGTCCACCACAGAGTCAGCCACCGCGCCTGCCACTCTCGTCAATACAGCAGATTCACCCAACTCTGCAACCATCCGCTCAAAACACGTATTGGATACCCACCACTCATCAACTTCATCAAACCCTTCAAGCGACCTCAACAATACCGCTGCCCGCACCACTTTAGTCTCCGACAACACCATCGACTACACAGAAACCGACATTCAAAGCCGCAAATCCGCTGACGACATCATCACCACTGCCATAAGTCATCTGTCAGGCCCCCACCTCCATCCCGAACTCACAAGAGCCTCCAAACGCTCATCCTCCACATCCAACGACTTGCTCTATGAACGGGATCGATTCCGTGCCAGAATACATACTCTCAACAACACGTACTCCGTTTCTACTATCACCATGACCGCTTCGTGCCTGGAGGTTGATCAGGAATGCGAGGTCTGCGATGGTATTGGCTACAAAACTGCCAAGTTGAACATCACAAAGAGCCAAGGTAGTCCTCTTGACCCATCCTCCTCGTTCTACCAATCATTGCCAAACCATGGGAAATCCGGCTCCAAAACGTTGACAATACCCCAATTGTCCCACGTGTTCTCGTGGTACTTTAATTCTCCGTTGCCAAAAACAAACGATATGTTTCCTTGGTTGCATGGCTTGAACAAGGACAATTTTGCTCAGAAATCATTCTTTTTGTATCAACAGCAACAGCTCCAACAAAAATTGGGAACCGAAAACGGTCAAGGCCCGGAACTCTTTTCTGATTTTAATTTGAGCAAGCCTAAGAATGTGCGATTCTTGATGTGTGTGACGGACGAAACGGTACCCATTGCATTGAAAAACTCAGTTCAAATCACCGAGATCTTGCAGCGAATAGATGTTTCTCGGGAGGAGATCAAGCAGACAATTGTTGGCATTTTGAGGAAAGAAAATCACAGTGACCATCAGGCTGATAAATTAGTGGCTGACTGCATCAAATTGAACTGTTTGCCCAATTTTCTCCAACTTGACCCAGATAGAGGAATCTCTTTGCGGAATTTCCATATCCAAGTTGCAAAGTTAGCTACTTGTTCAGACTTTATCCTATATGGCAGCGATTTCGACAAGATTGAAAGTATGGCGCGGGTCGTTTGGCTAGCTCAAACTTTTGAGAAGCATCGCGAGGACAACGGACAAGACTACAACGTTTTTATCTTGAAAGACGATGCCGCTGCATTGTACGACCAGTTTTCTGGATCAGGATCATTGCACAAACCATTTATCACCGGATCACGGTTGGACGTGGGAGCGTTGGAAAGGTTCAGATCCGCTAAACAAAATGAATCATTACTTTTATGGAATAATGATATTCAATTGTCGGAAAAGATTGAGACCACCAAGATGTCGTCTGCAACCAAGTTGCATCAGAATGTATGGATCGGCAATTTTTGGGACCACCAAATTATGATGACCCATATCCTAGAAGACAAGCCCGTGACCATTCCGCCCCATTCTCTTCCATTAAAGGATTTGTACAACAATCCAAAAAATTCAATCATCACATTTGGCAAACAAACACCAGAGTTTCTTGAAGGTCTCTCTTTACCGAGAGCAAACTGGAGGCTCTTTATTCATTGCAATGCCGATGCGACATTTCCAGACTTATCGACCCTTTCGCACCTCCTTTTCACCTATACCCTTTCGTCGCACGAATCCAGCGACGAGTTCCATGTTTTAGAATTCCCTCCTCTGGGAAGCATTGGTATTGGAGATTGTAAGGGAGAGAATCTCCAACTGATAATTGTTACATGCAAATTGATTTACTTATATTCATCGGGTACCCAGCCTAACTCACTCAGTTCATTGATTTATTGTTCCGATGGATACACGGAATCGTCACTTTTGGTTCTTTGTTATTTGATGTATGCATTGAATATTCCTTTGGATGATGCAATACTAAAGTTGCACTTGGAATATGGACGTCCATTTTACATTTTCAACAGCGATGTTATGATTCTTCGAAAGTTGGAGGTGCTCTTGAGGAAGTTTAGCCCTGCGGTTAAAAAGGATATCGAATGGAGCAAATTGGAATATTTGTCCTCCAGTGAAATTAATGACTTACTTTTGGGCCCAACGCTTGTACAGAACCTGAATCTCCAATTAGGATATATTGAGACCGAAGACGACGAATTTGAAACCGATTCATCTAGCGATTCCAGCGATGACGAGATTGTACCTGTGGATTGGGTCAAGGAAGTGGAGGGATCGATCCCATCGAAGATATTGCCCTACCTCTACCTTGGATCGTTAAAGCATGCGTCGTGCTTGCCATTGCTCAATAAATTGGGAATCAAGAAGATTATTTCCGTGGGAGAAAGTCTTCCCTGGTTGAATGGGTACAAGTTTCAACGTTACAACGATGTGGCCATTGAAGATATTGACAGCGGCAACATTGAGATCTTTAGGATCAAGCCCAATGACACCGTTACCAACAGCCATCATCGCACCACCATAGACTCGGTAATGAAGGTGAATAACCTCGAGGATGATGGTATCGATGAGTTAAGCCGACAGTTGCCTAGCATCCTTGACTTTTTAGACGATGCGCATGACAAGCTGCACGGGGAAACCAAGATCCTCGTTCATTGTCGGGTTGGGGTGAGTCGCAGTGCTACGGTAGTGATTGCCGAGGTAATGCGGCGATTGCAGGTGAGCATGCCCCAGGCGTACTTGTACACGAGAGTGAGACGGCTCAACATCATCATCCAGCCCAATTTGCGATTTATGTACGAGTTGTTCAAGTGGGAGGAGATTGTTAAGATGAAGGAGATGGAGGAAGGGCAACGGGAGCAGCTGGGATCCGATGTTGTACATCGTTATAAGGATGGCACCACTATGCTCCGTGAAATTGACTGGTTTGTTATGTGCCGCGAGATTATGAAGTTGAACATTCCATATTTGAACAATTGATTGTTGATTGTTAGTTGGGTAGTTGATGGTGGTTATGCAAGTGATATCGGTAGCTATTGTTGTTGCCGGTACTACCTTTGAACTGGCGCTACAATTATGCCCTCTACTTGTACAAGTTCCAACTTTATGGTGTTATCTGGAGTTGTTAGCGTTGGTTGTGTTAGCACTAGTGTTAGTGCTTATTTTGATACCCCTGCGGTGCTAGAGATACTGTTTGTATAGATTGTATTATTAGTGTGTTTAGATGGGAGCGGACCCTCCCTAATACAAGGACGTTATCGGTATGCATTGTAGAATGAAAGTAACCCATATAGGCCAATTATACATGGTAGCACATACATGGTAGCGCTGGTCGTGCCACGCCCAAGCCACCGAAAATTTCCTGCCCACAATCAAGGGAGTTTCTCCAGTCATCACCGTCACCACCACCCCGGCACCCTCCACGTCACCCATCCAGCACCTCCCACGCCGGTCTTCCTGTACATAGCCCGTCGTTCCAACTGCGGGTAACCCCTAATATCGTCAGCCCCACTTTTCCCGCCCGGCATACGCCGCGTCCAGCTCCCCATACAACGAGGTGTACAACCGCCACCCCGAGCCCAGACCGTGTGAATCAACGCCGGTTCCGCATCCATTGAGTCCTCCTGCAGTCCCATTGACCCCAGAAGGCGCCCAGTCCCGTGACTTTTCCAAATTAGGTGCGCAATTGCCCGCCCCTGCTGACACGCTAGCTTCCAGACCCACCGTCTGCCAATTGGGTGCCATTGACCGGTTAACGCCCCTCAAGCATCGATAAAGCCAAAAGGCAACCGTTTAACGTCCACTAAGCTTCAATAAAGCCAATTGGTGTCGAAACAACGACGAAACTGCGACAAATTAGCGACCATCCAGCATCGATACGTCCATCCAGCGTTGAATATCCAAGTGCCACCCAATTGACTCGCAATTGATACGCATTTGATATCACCCGTCCAGCAAGCGTTGAACAACCTCCAATCGTATCTATACCACTCAATCGACCCAACGGGCCATCCATTCCAACTATCTGTACTGCAAAACTAGCAATTTTCCATCCCAACGTCAACATGTCCAACCAAGATCCATTATTGGTGGACCCCTCCATCGTTCATATCAACAAGTCTGACGACGGCTCCTCTACCATCCATACCCCCGCTCCCCTCTCGACATCGTCCATTCACAGCTTGGAGCCGGGAAATGCTCTATCCAAGTTGCTCGACTCAGCCATGGCCAAGGCCGCCAAGGAGTCGACCCCTGACATCGAGCCCCGGTCCAATTCCACCACCCCAACCTCGTTTCTCAACACCATTCCTGCAAAGAAGAAAGACCAACCCCGTGTGTATACAGTTGACTTTTTGTACTCGTTGCGCCACTCGAGCGATATTGTCGACTTTAGCAATTCCACCAAGTTGCCCGACAAGGCATTTTGGAGAATGCGGACCAAGGGTGACAACTACGGCTCCGTTCATGGCTCCCAGCAGGGCCGCCACAAGAAAGCCTCCTCGCACCCCAGAAGACACCAAAATGAAACTTGGGAACGCAAGCCCGCCACCGGGTTTGGCAAGTCCAATGACTTGGACACCATGTCCACAGAAAAGATTGCCCAATTGCTTGGTGAAACCGGCGACGAAGGCGATCCCGAGTGGGACGATATTGGCGGGACCTCGCTGGCCCCCAACGAGCCCCTTGGCATGATGGGCATGGGTCAGACGGTGGAAGATTTCGAGCGATGGAAATCGCACATGAAGCGGGAAGAACGCAGAAAGAAAGGCGAGCCATTGGACGAGCCAGTGGACACCACCGATTCCTCCGCCAGCCACGTTGGCAACGAAGTGGACAACTTTTTTTCCTTTGTTAAGCCCAAGATGGACGATGTAGCTCCACATCGAGGTGACAGCGATCAGCATGCTGCCAATAAGAGCTCACGGTTTTCGTCCTTCTTTCTGGCACCAAAAGAAGCTGCACCCATCTCTGGTAACCAGTATTCTCAACAGCAGCAACCCCAGCAACCCCAGCAACCCCAGCAACCCCAGCAACCCCAACAACCCCAGCAACAGGCTTCAATGCCACCGCCCGGGTTCTCCAAGTTTTTTGGTGCCAGTTCTCAACATCCCCAGCATCAGCAAACCCCCCCTCCAATCACTATCCAACCCTCAGCACCAGTTCCTGTTGCTGTGCCTCCTCAGTACCCTCCCAATTTGAATACAAACAGACAAGGATCGTCGGTTTCATCGCAAGGGTCTGCAGGGTCGCAAAACTTGAATGCAAATTCCAACGACAACTTTTTCTTGTCTTTGTTGAACAAAAAAGAGGGCCCTGGCTCCAATTCTTCTCCAACTACAACCAGTGCCCAACCAAGAGGGAATGGAGGTGGATCAGCATTCTTTGGATCCCAGCCCCACCCTCAGGCACCATCGAACGAATCGCAGGGTAACACCCCAGAACATGGGTTCCAGAACCCTAACCACCAGAATCCTGGGCAATCGCAGCAGTTACCCCCTCAGAAAGGGATGCCGTTGCCTCCATGGATGAGAGGAGGGCCCCAAGGTAAGTTCCCCCCCGGGGTCCCTTCCCCTCACCAATTCCCTTATGGAGGTCCTGGAATGCCCCCTCCACCACCGCCCCATGGCGCAGGAGCACCCCCCCCTCCTCCAGGAATGTTCCCCAACGGTATGTTCCCCAACGGAATGCCTCCTCCACCTCAGTTTGTTAATGGTCAGCCCAACGCGAGGTTTATCCCCCCAGGGTACATGGGGATGCCCATGCCACCCCATTTGCAGCAGCAGCAGCAGCAACAGCCTCAACAACCTGCGCCGCAAGGGCAGCAAGGGAATTTACGTCGCTAGAGAGAGCCTTGGGTAGTTTGTGTATAGGAGATGTGTGTATTTAGTTTACAATGGGTACGCGATTAGTTACAGTTCTAGAATAGGATCATGTTGATGTAGAATGGTTATAGAGAGCTTTCGAATTGAAATAAAGAGCGGGACTCTAAAGTGGTCAACAGGATATATGGTTCTCTAGTGTATAAGGTGTTCTCCAATGCCTCATAAGAGTTAAATGGAGTTCTAGATTAATTGAAAGTGCTCAAGTAAAGAAAGACCTTACGAGTATTTTGAGTAGGTATGAGCGGGAATAGCAGTTCTAGTTCTAGACCCAATCAATGAGTCTAGAATAGTACGAGATTGGTTCTGACCAGAATTTTGGCTCTAGTTTAGTCCTACAGGAAGATACTTAGTTCTTTGCCATATATGGACAAGTTTCAGCGGCAAACCGACTTTAGCTATTGCCTGACTACGATGGATATCTAGACTTTGGAACTGAAGTAGCAATAATCTAGCCAGCAAGCAAACAATGAATGATAGACTGATATGTTCTAGAATCAAATACTGTTTCTAGAATAAAGCTTTCTATAACATAGAACTTTTCTAGAATACATCATCTATTAGCGGGACTGTTTATATACTACTATAATTCTTTAGTCATAGAGTTAACTCAGTGTCAAGGACTTGTACTCAAACAAACTACATATGTAAGCCTATAGTCCAATTCTAGTGTAATGGTTACTCCCACAAATCAATACTATTAGTGTGGTTCTCGAGGGACAATGGTGTCATACTAAGCCAGGCTAGTTATAAACATTTGATTCATGGACAGCTAGTTCGAGTGACTGTATTCTCGCTCCAGACTGAGCATGAACATAGCAATTGCGCTACATCCTCCGTACCACAACCATCTAATTTCTCCACACATCAGTGAATAATCCTCTGGAGCTGTAATGCAAGATTAAGGAGCTGGATCTGCTCATCGGTCCCGTTGTTCAACCTCTTATCGGTCTCGAACAACACAAGCGCCACCTCGTTCTTTTGAGGCGAGACGATGGTATCATCTGTCACCAACAACTCGTGGAGCTGGTCAATCAACTGTTGGGCACTCCATCCCTCAAGTGCAATAACATGCACGTACTCGATGAGTTGCTTCTGGTCGTCGCCCTTGACCAACTGCACCAAATGCGTAAGCAAAGACTCGGGAACAACACCTGCTGTTTCTCGTATCGACAGGATGGAAATGATCCCTGCGTCAGCCGACGCGTCGCCAGCACCAGCCAAAGACTGACTGAGCTTCGACGCCGACTGCAAGTAGGTGATGGCGCGACGCAAGTCACCGCCGGAGATGCGAAGCACTTCCTCAAGCACGGGCTCGGGGCCCATGTGGAGCTCCTCGTGGTCGGCCACGTACTTCAACCGGGCCAAGGCATTGTCGTTGTTCAACAGGCGGAACCGGAACTTGGAACACCGCGACGCCAACGGGTCGATGATGCGGGTGATGTAGTTGCAAATGAGGCAGAACCGGGTGACGTTGGAGTACGTCTCCATCGTCCTTCTCAACGCCGATTGGGCGTCGTTGGTCATGGAGTCAGCCTCGTCGAGAATAATGATCTTGTAGGGAGGGCACGGGTACTTGGCAAGGTCGTCCTTGCTGGGGTTGCTCACCGTCAACCGGGCAAAGTTCTTGATCTTCTCTCTGACGATGGAGATGCCTCGTTCATCGGAGGCGTTCAACTCCAACACCCGTGACTTGTACAAGTGGGGCCCGTAGAGCTGCTTGGCAAGAGCAAGCACGGTGGACGTCTTTCCCGTTCCTGGGGGCCCGTAGAAGAGCATGTGGGGGAGGTTGGCCAGGGTGAGGGTCTGCTTGAGCACCTTGACGGTGTGGTCCTGGGCAGCTACGTCGTCGAGGTTTCTTGGTCGGTACTTTTCCACCCACGGAGTGTGCTGGAGCTTTTCCTGGTCATATTGGTCCATGTTTGGGGGGTGTGTCGTGGGAATTGGCGGGGTTGGGGTAAGGAAGAGGGACGCGTTTGAAAAATGGTGGGTCTTTCTAATCGGGAAGTGGACTGGATGGGCGAAATCCCGAATGCGCGGGTGCACAATGGGTGCAAAAGGAGAGGGAAAGTGGGTGGAAAATGGACACGTTACAAACAGACGTGTGCTTGCAGTGGTACAGGGGTTCTTCTGAGGTGGAAATGGCTAGGAGTTTGGTCATAGAGGTTTTTGCGGTTGTTTGTATGAGACGGAGACAGTAGTAGAGGAGTCTCGAATTGTGACCAGAATGCTACAGAATTGTCAGTGATGTCAATTTACGTAGTTATTGATGACAAGAGCCCGAGGGTAAGATATACAAGATGATTGCAAGGTATCCCCTGTCAGTAAATTTGGTGGATATTGGATAATCATCACAAGGTAAAATGAGATACCAATAAATTTGCATTTGCTTGCAACAAGTATTTGAATAAAGGAGAGAATGACTAATATTGAAGGTTCTTTCGTTGTTTGACATTTTCAGAAATATAGAGAATAGGCATGACAATGATGACAGTAAATGATGACAATAAATGATGACAATAGATGACAATAAATGATGACTATAAATGATGGTAATTAAAGGTGACAATCAACGAGAAAAATCTCGATAATTAATGAAATTTATCATGATAATTTATAATTATTAATGCCAATCATTAATGAATCATTCAGCAGGAAACAACGGATGTAATTACACACTAAAGCCAAACAGACAACTGTCACAAGTTATGTTCTGTCTCCTGAATCATTTGAAGAAGAAAGTAAAATATATCATTTCACGCCAACATCAGTACATCGTCCGCTGATTTACCCTTGAGATTCTACTCAAGAAGTAGAACCTTTCTCTACAACCAATTCTTGTGAAACGCACAACATAATGTAAATTAATTAGACATAGACAATACCCATCAAGCAGCCCAGAAACTTCGTTTAAATCTATACAGCTTTTCTTCATTTACTAGAATGAACCTTCTATCATCCTCTGAACCATTTTTGTCACCACTACATTTATTGTACCTACCAGAAGGAACTGACTCTGATTACTTCCAACACCGAACAACTGGAGTCACCATAAATACCACTAGTAACAATTCGTTAGAGCTGCTGAGATCAAACTTAAACACCCTAGTTTAGTCAACTTCCTTGTTTGCAAATCTTGCTTTGCGCTTACAATAATTCTTTCAGGATTATACTGCTCTCTTATTCAATCAGTGAATACTTCACCATTTCTACTACTGTACCCATCTATATAAACATCGAAACTTCCTGGTAATTGCAGCCTAACACCTTATTGGTTGCTATAGGGTTCTAGATCCACTACCTAGTGTCGAATCAAGCAAATCAAAATACGTAACCCGAAAAACACATGCCTTAGTGGCTCTTGTCCACATACTTGGCACTGATCGAAGATGCCTCATAGTAACTCGATTAAATTGTGGACAATCGCTACTGCACCCCAATCACTGACAATTCCAAAGTCCACACTCTTCTAATGTGCACCTTGACGGTCATGGGTTCTGTTTCATTCAAGCCAAATAACTCGGGCACGTCGACACGAACATCTACCAACTCATGGGACCACCAGCACTTTCTGGCGGGCTTTCTCCAAAACAACAAAAGCTTGGTTTGGTTGGTGTCCACGGTTCTTCTCTTGGAACTTAACGATCTCGATGCCGCCCGCGAAGCACTGCTTGCAAGCTGGGCAATTCTGGACCGCGACCGCGACCTTCCGCTCGCGTTAGAACTAACCGGGTCGAGCGAGGGCGATTCAGGTGGGGTGGGGGGAGTTGTCTTTAACCTCACCAACGAGAGCGAGGACACCACGCACTTGTTGGGCTCCAATGAGCGCGAACCCCATTTGCCCCTGGCGTCAAACCCTGACGTGCACAACATGTCAAACAAATGCTGTTCCGCAGGGCCCAACTGCTGCTGTCCTTCCTCAATATCAAACTTGTATCCGAGACCGGAAAATATGAGTTTGTTTTTGAGCAATTCGTCGCTGACGCCAAGTTTCAAGTGTTTCATCTGCTCGGGCGACAACCCCGGCGAGGGGGATATGACATAGTAATCCAAATCCTCCCGCAACACAATTATGGCAGGCTTGGTCTGCAACACGTTTTCTTGGTGGCGAGCCTGGGGAAACGAGGTCTGGGGCGACAAGGTGGGCATCTCCTCCAAATCTCGCTGGGCTTCTGTGAACACATCGATGATATACTTGAAGCACGAGGGCTCAAAGTTGACGTACACCACGTCGTTCTCGGTCAAGTTGGTGATCACCTGGCCATTCACGTCGAGAAACACCCCGTTGGGGAAGAGGCAGAGTAGAATGCTCTCCGGCAAGCTCATCAACTCGTCGCGAGTGATGACAAACTCTTTGCCGCGGATGTTCAAGTGGATCTTAGAGTTGTAGTCGACATTGCTGGCGGCGTCGTCGTATACGTCGGGCGACGAGAACGTCTGAGGGGTTACCTGGGTGATTATGCCTTCGGACATGGTCGGAATGGAGGTTGGAACGGGGATTGCCGGGTGCCAGTTGCCAGAACTGACAAGGGGGTTGCCGATGTCGTGGGGTTATGGAAGGGATGGGAAGGGGGAAACACGGGTGTGCGGAGCCAACAATAAGGTAAATGTCGTCGCTGCGGGGGTGTGAGTAGCGGGGGATGCGGAGAAGAAGGGTTTTCCTTGTGTGTGAGGTGTGGTTGCGGGACAGTGTGGTTGTTGCTGTGTCTAGGGATTTGTGTTGGAGATTGTGGTGCCGCGACATCGATGGGGTCTATTGTCGCATGTCGCTGTCGCAACAATGTCGTACCCTGAATGTCGTTATTTGTCGCTACCATCCTATACTGCTCCCACGATGTCCCCTCCAGACTCATCGCCGCCAGAACATGTCATGTGGTGATTGTGCTTGCAAAGTGGCCGAGCCGGATGCAAGGTCCGTCGCTTCGGAGTCGGATTCCGCCGACGTGTGGGCGGATGACGACTTGGTCGAGACCCACAATGACATTCGCCGTGATCACGAGACCCAGGGATACTTGGATGGAATCACCACCGCCAAGGAGTCGAGCCTCCAAGCAGGCTTCGACGCGGCATATCCTCTTGGAGCGAAGCTCGGGATTGCAGTGGGGTCGATTCTTGCTCGCTTAGCTGCTCACCCGGATTTGTTGCGCCAGGCAAAGGAGGAATTGAACATCGCCAAGGTGTTGGACAAGCGCTTCTTTGACGACGATCTTCAGCCTCTTGAGGACCATGAAGTCATAGCCAAGTGGCAAAAGATTGTTAGCGAGTTGTGAGGGAATAGGTGCGGGAGGGAGGTCGAAGTCTAGATGTGATAGACAGACACTGAAGGTCAGAAACGATCCGGTTTGAACAGTCATAGTTTGAAACTATACAAGTGAGGATATCAGCTGCATATCTAAGGCTATAAGTGAGGTATCAGCGGAATATCTAAGGCTATAAGTGAGGAAATCAACGGCATATCTAAGTCGAAGAGGTGCGACAATCGTGCTTTCATGGAAATTATGGATGAGGCCTACTGGCACCACTAGACCGCACAGAGAGCGCAGTTCCATGCCTGCTTTAACTATTGCAATTCACAGCTCTGAATCATCAATTATCTGGACGTAAATACCCTGAAATTTCTCATCTATTCACTGGCATATCATTGGCAATCTCGTTGTTCAAATTGTCATACAATCCACCAATCTTCTCTTGGAACCGGCATCTGCCTTTGCACCACTCAATCCACAACTCACCCACCAAAAATTGGGTTTCTTGAAACATGACAAACTCTTCAAAGCAGCAATTCTTGATCAACCAATCACGGTTCAATTGCTGAAAGATTTCCTGCTTGTCATTGATGATGATTTGTCGCAACCTGGCAACATCATTACCTCGAGCGTCGGCATCTTCTGTAGTTAGCTTTTTGAACTTGCCTTCGTTTTCTTTGATCCGCTTCTCCAACTGCTCGATATTGTTGGTGGACAATCTTTTCGAACGCTCAAACACTTCCTGCATTGAATATAGGTAATCAAGATAGTTCTTGAACTTCTCAAGTATAACCGTATTAATGGAAAAGCTCTCGTCAATCAAGGCCTGGCTCGATTTGTTGAAAAACTCGCTTATGAAACCCAATGAATCATTGATGCTATTGATGTCTTCCTTGCTGCTGTGGTCTCCCAACAATATCTCGTTGTCGTTGGGATATATTTTTGTGTTTATACTCTTGAAATTTGAAATCATTTCCACAAATTTCGAATTGTCGTAGCTAATTTGCTGTTGTCTCTTTTCATGTCTTTCCACGAGCAATACAATCTTTGTCCAAGTTTCAATCAATTTGCCAATAGACTGCTCTGCATCTGACCAGTTCTTCAAAAACTCCTCGCCAATCTTGGGCCAGATGGTGTTGATGAAATTAGTGGATATCTTCTCACCTTTGAACTCAATTGAAGTGTCGATTTTTGCTTGTTTCTTCCACGTGGAAATATCTGTGGGCACAGTTAAAAACGTAACCACCACAGGCTCCTCTTTAAGCACAGGGTGTTTGATCAATTGATTGAGGAACCGGTGTAAACCACGACGGCGCCTTTGCAAGAATTGGGAATCGGGAGAAGCTCCTACTACATGCGTCAGTATACTTATAACCAACTTGAGTCACAATGTGGGTACATACCAGTAAACTTTTTGGGCGGGAGGCCTGGAATGACTCTAAATGGGTACTTTTGTAACAAGAACTCCAACAACCTACGTCAGGTTAGTAGTTAGACATGGGGCAACAATATTGTCGCAACATACCATACGAAATCAGAATACCTGCGAACCACTTTCTTAGTTCCCAGAGAACCTGTCGTTCCGAGTTTCAAGTCGTGAGTGATGATGTAATTGATGTGTTTGAATAATATCCCCTCTTTCTCTGGAACTTCCTTGATCCTTATGACGGCACTGCCTTCGATGATAGGCTTGAACTTGTCTCTGATCTCATTTACATATTTGTTGATGAACAAACTATCAACAGAATCAACATTTTCCACGGGTGGAGGGGCCACCAAGTTGTGCTCTTCGGTGTCATGCAAGGGCCGGTTCGAGTGGTCGGTGAGAATCGGGTCCTTATTGTCTTTCCAATTCTTGGTATCTTCGTCGTCTGAATTGAGCGATGTGTTGGCCAAATTAGCCGTTAGAGGATCGGTAAACTCCTGTTGTTCCTGGTCGACAATAGCTTGGACAAACTTTGGTGGCAAACTTGGCAACCCACTCAAGTTGAACTGAAGAGTGACATAGTCACCCGACCCTGGGACATCAATCTCCAAGGCTATGAGCCCAAGAATCTGGTAGAAGTTGTTGGCCACCGATACGGGTAGAAGGTTGTTGTCATAGGCGGTGTCCAATATCCGCAGTTTCTGGTAATTGGTCAAGTAGTTCATAGCAATAAGCTTAGCAAACACATGGGTTTCGAGGTCATTGACGGTGGAAAGTTTGTCAATCAAGGCAGCATGGATCTGTTGGTACGCTTCAGGGACATTGCTGATAACTACAGAGCCCTCGTTGTGGCTGTTGGATAACAATTGCGATGATGTGACGTAAGTAGACTGCGTACCCCCGTAGAGGGATGACGGCATGGGAGACAGCGATTCGCGGGGCTGGTCCCACCCATTGGCCCAGGGGTCATCCGAGAACGGGTTATTGTTCATGATGACAACGGCGACGAGGTTAGATGACGATGGATAGCAGAAATATCGGTTGTGGAAGGTGAAGTTACAAGGTTAGTCGTGCGAGTAATTAGAGATTAATTTAATTGTGTATAATCAGTGGCATTTGACGATAGAAATAACCACCAATAGCGAGAATGTAACGTTGTACTGGGAGCACAATACATATAATTATAGTAAGAAGTGGTCAGTCGCGCCAATAGGGATCGAAGTTTATAGAAAGTTACAAATATATAAGATCTTGTAGTTTTTAAGCCTAGAAGCAGATTATTGGTTATGTGGAGAAATTGGGGTATAATAATTACCACATTTCAAGTGTTCCAAAGGGACTATTTATTGCAGTTTGCCATAGCCAAAAAAACGAATATATTTATGTAAAACTGTACAGTTATACGTAAAAGTACATGTAGCCATTGTACTTGTTCTTGAAAGCGTGCAAGAATACTAATGCAATTTTACCTGTAATTACACATGTAATAACAAGTAATAATACATGTAGCTATTTGGAATTACATGTGACTATACACGCGAGGCATATAATCAGGTCTATGAGAATGGTCAGTCTATATTGCCATTCATGTCGAGTCATGAAAAATGACGTCAAAGGAACTGTTTTCTAATTCTTATCAGTTTCTTTGACATTGTTATTTTATAACCGCAACCAAACCAAGGATCCAATTAGCAAATGGAGGTCATTAATCGTCAGTTTTAGGTACATATCCAAGACAGACAAACAACTGTTCACACCATTCCGGCTCATTAAGTATTACACATAGATAGAACCATTTCGGCTAAGCCCTCGTTTGCAAGTCTCATGCTAGCTTGGATAACCTCTTCTGTGCCTCCTGTTTTATATCTTCTTGCTCACTCTCACTCAACTCTTTCAAAATCTTGATACATATCTCTTTCACAGGAGGTCGGTACATAATCAAAAATTGCAATGCCAAGAACCCAATGCTCGATCTTCCAGGATCAATACAGAGTGATTTTATACGTGAAATTAAGTCTTCATTCAAATATGGCAAATCACTCATCAATCTAATAAAGATCCTCTTGTCGTTAGGTTCCAAAAATGGAATCATGGCGTCCAATACTTTAGCAGCCCACTTGTTATAGATAGGAGTGTCTGTTTCATTTGACTTCCAATCGGCTCTCTGATCTTCATTAAACACCTTTTCCAGGTACCACTCCTCGTTGAGCCATTCAATAACTACGTCAATTCGCCCATGGATATTCTCCAAAAAGTAATCAAAAATAGCATTGCGAATCATATCACTTAATTCTTGTTTGCTTCTATTATCGGGGGATACATTTTCTTCTGAATCTTCCGTATTGTTATCATCCTTTGTTCTCATTCCCCGGGTTGCTAGTCTAGTTAACAACAATACCCAGCTGTCTTTTTTCCATGATTTCAATGCAATTTTGGTCAATTGGCGGTTTATGTTACTATCTTCATCTGTGCCGGCCACCTCGTCTACATCAACCACCTGGTTCTTTGCCAACTTAAAGAAATTTTTAATTATTATCCCGATATGTTCTTTTTTATCCTGGAATGATAATTCCTTTGGTGGGGGCAATGTGTACACCTGTTCAGGATTATATCCTTCTTCTTCATCTTCTTCGTCGTCCTCTTCCTTATCAGCAACCTCCTCAATCTTTGGTTCCACTTTAACTCCATTAGGAGCAACGGCCAGAGATCCCGAGTTTAAAGCACTCAAATACCTGTCACCGATAATCTCCAATGCCTTGGTTAATCGAGCCACCGGTGCTTTCTGTAACGCAGTAATAACCATATTTACAAGTATGTGTTGCGGCACAGTGGTGAAATCAAAGTTATTTAATTCGTTATTCAAATCATTCAAACTGTACAAGTTCTTATAGTCGGCCGTTTTTATCCTCTTGGATGGATTTATAAATCCATCAAACTTGCGCTTACGAATGTTTGGTTCATTAATGATGAAAATGTTTTTCTTTCTGATTTCATTGCCTCGATCGGTCAATAATTTAATTTTCTTTTCCACAGATGCTTGGAAATTGGGGGGTACGAGATTATATTTGCTGATATGGCTGAAAAAGATCTTCAAGTTTCTATCAGCAAACTTTTTTGCCAACTTGAATTGCTCTACACTTTGGTAATTTGACTGAAACTTTTCGTTGGAATCATACTTTTCAAGCACTTGCAAAATTTTGCTTGCATACTGTGGTTTTCTTTTCATTAGCACTATGACATGGTTCAAAGTCGTTGACACCAAGGGAAGGACAATAATGTCGTGTTCAAAAGTTTTCAACAACAAATTCAACAAACTTACAGATTCATATTCCATGTTGCTATACTTTATCAACGAGTGATCCGGACTGACTTGATTCAAGGAGAATAAGCGAGGAGAAGCATACCCATTGGTATCGTCATGCAAGTTGCCCACAACGTTTGTTCGTGATTGATAATCAATGACAATAATGATAAATTTGATAAGCTCTAATTTCGTTTCTATGTTCCTCAACAAATCATGTTCTGTATTGTCTGACGCAGGTAACGGAAAATTGGTTTGAAACTTGTTGACCAAAGAATTCTTCAACTCGGTCAATTTGCTCCAGATTTGATTGCACCCATCGTTCTCGGCCACATATTCAAACACTAATCGGTACACCACGGTGCATATGTCGATGACAACCTTAAATGTGGCAATCTCCTGGATCAGAGTAAAGGTAATCAAGGCTGGGAGGGAGTCGATAGCCAAATCGACCTTGTCAGCGTGCTTGAGCTTGTCGTTGTTTATGAAGGTATCAAAGATAAACAGCACACACCATCTCTGAATGTCGGTATTGGGGTTGTTGACAAACTGTATCACTTGTCTAAATACCTGTGGGAATGTGTTGGGCTGATTGAACGCTAGCTGTTTGGCCTGGTTCAATTGTTCTATAATCTGTTGAGGCTGGACAGCCGACATTTTGATCGAGCGGTACCACGACCTTAAGGAACTAAATGGCAAGAAAGTTCAGTTGTTGAACTGAGTCGTTCCGTGGTGAAGAAGTGATATCTTTTCTCGAATTTTTTTGTACCAAATGTCGCATTGAGAGTAGTGTGTGGATAGACATGTCGAACGGTGCCGATAATGTCCCAAAAATAAGTAACATAAACCCGACAGTTTGTTATGTTAGTAACATATAAGGGAAGTACCAATATAGTTCTTTGCTTTAAATAAATTGTATAATAATAGTTTGTAGAATAGTTTAGGTGGCCAAAAATGGTCTTGTTTTGAGTGCCGCAGAAAAGGCTGCAAAAAAGCAGGGTTGAATTGGGTAAAACCAGGAGAACCTTATGAATACAAGGATGTTCAGAAAATAAAGAAAGTTTAAAATTGAAAGAACGATAGTATACGGGATTAGTTCTTAAAAGGGAATTTTGCTCCGGACCAAAGTTAGCTGAGAGGTTTATTGTGGATCATTGTTTTATCTTCTGTTGTGTGATAGATGGATTGTGCTCAAATGGATTCCTAAACCTTACACCAAGTAAATGTATCATTGTTGCATAATTCAACAATAGTCTTACAGGTGTCAAAATAATATTAAGTATTAGAAATTAATGTTTAGTTGCGGCAAAGATTTCAGCATCAATATGGTTTATTCTTTCTGTCATGATTGACGTACATGATGGTATTTTGGCAGTATAGCAATAGCAATAGTTACTTGAAAATGGATATCGGTTACGTATACCTGTTATAACTATTAAATTTTCCTTTGCTATGTCTTTGTACAATATGGTGACGTTGTTACATCATTGATCTGACTTTGCACGATTCAGACATCAACAATAATAAATTAATCTCTTTCTACAGGCAAGTATAAGCTCAAAAATTTCAATCGGAATAAGTTGAGTTGCATTACAGCTAGCTACAAATAAATTCCTTTGTTGTCTATTTCAATGTGTTTGGTGAACTAGAACACCATTATCGTTACATTACTTCAGCAATTTGAAATTTGGGGGTAGTTCTAAAAGAACAAATAGCACGCCACAGGACTTGGGCTTAGAGTCTAGTTAATCCGCCAAGCAGGCATTTTGGCTTTGCATTCATTGTTCTTCGAGTTATCTGCTTGTTAATAGGGGGTTGATTTGCGTCGTGAGCCTTTTAAGCTTAAGGAAACGCAAGATCTGCCAAAATTGGACCACAGAAAATGCAGAATATGCATGTCTTGACGGAATTATATTGAATTACACTGTATACCTATGCATTTCAAATATTAATTAACGCCATTCAGAAGATGATTACAATAGCACAATAGAACTAAAATATATTCTCCCAGGGAAACTTAAAGCCAATAGTCTTCGTGGTATATTTTAATTGTCGCAAATACTTTCCAGCAATTGATAATTCCACCTTTAAGAGTTTTTACAATACATTCATTGCATATTCGGAAAAACATTGGTGGTAAGACGACAAGTACAAGAAACCGCATGACGAAATCGAAACCTTGTTTCTTCGGAATACCTCCATGAAATATGATTCCCTCGTCCTCGTAAAGTATCCCACTCGTCCCACCTTTGAAAATTACTTACTTTGATCGGCTATTATGGCTGATCCCGATGTGCAGTTACGAATTGATTTGAGCCAAATGGTCTTCCCAAAGGAGCAAGTTCCAGAGTTAGCTTTTATTTAATAGATCGTTACATAGTCGCTACATTACTATCTATCCTTGCTCCACTATTGAAGTATTCACGAGGGTTACATTCAACGACAAGTTTGCGGAACAAAATTGGAACAGCCGTAAACTTATTGCAAATAGTTTGGAAGTACGGCCCGAGAGGCGGACCGCCCCTTTTTAGGAACGCAATTCTCCACATTTTACAACTTAGTGGCTTCGCTTGCAATAGCAAGACCAATGGATAAACAATACAACATTTGCCCGCATTGTTTTTCATTGAATCCCTTTCTTGGCCCGAGAAATGGGGTAATGGGGAAGTCATTTTTAATATCGACTTTCCCTTTGTGGAAACGACCCCGGACAGTTTTATTAGCTATTGCATAATCGCATTAGAATAATTGGCATACACATCAATGCGGGGGTATGTCAACTGGAGACTTATTTTTTCGGATTTATAATCTTCCGTTGTTGTTGATGCTCAAGTACTAGAATTTCCCTTTCATAGATTCAATTGTTCTTTATTTGGTTTCCAAAGATGCAGTATTTGTGATCCCAAGTGATAACCCCGTTTATTGTCCTATTGTCGGGATTACAACCGAAGCTATTCCATTACTAATTGCCTTCTCAAATTCTTCCGACATGGATTTAGCCACTAACCGAACCGAATGTGAAAGTATCTAAATAGACATGGATGTCTTGTCTTCCGCTAAAATTTTGTTGATACATTAGGTTGTCATAAAATGAAGCTTTCGTTGCTTGCAATTGCTTCGTCTTTGGCAATTGCCAATGCAACTGATTTAGAAGCGGAGAAGAACCAATTGGAGTTGAACTGGTCTTATGGGAGATCGGAACCGGTATACCCTTCGCCAGAAATGAAGGGCTTAGGCGATTGGAGTGAAGCGTATGCAAAAGCAAAGGCTTTGGTCGATCAAATGACTAATGATGAAAAAAATAACATTACCTACGGCTACACAAGCGAAACAACAGGGTGCTCGGGTATGACTGGCGGTGTAGACAGGTTGGGCTTCCCCGGATTGTGTTTACAAGATGCCGGAAACGGTGTACGAGGTACCGACATGGTTAATTCTTATCCTGCAGGAATTCACTTAGGAGCTTCCTGGAACAGAAACTTGGTGCATGATGATGCCGTCTATAAAGGCGAAGAGTTCCGCAAAAAGGGTACTAATGTTGCCCTTGGTCCTGTTGTAGGACCAGTAGGGAAAATTGCTAGAGGTGGCCGTAATTGGGAAGGCTTCACCAATGATCCCTACTTAAGTGGACAATTGACATCAGAAGCAATCGATGGGTTGCAACAAAATGTCATTGCTTGTATTAAGCATTTCATAGCCTATGAACAAGAGACAAACAGAAATCCACCCATGTTAATCCCTCAAAGTTTAAATCAATCTGTTTCAAGTAATGTTGACGATAAAACTATGCACGAGTTGTACCTTTGGCCATTCCAAGATGCAGTTAAAGCAGGAGTGGGTTCTGCAATGTGTTCATACAATCGTGTGAATAATAGTTACGGGTGTCAGAATTCAAAAGCATTGAATGGGTTGCTTAAAACAGAATTAGGTTTCCAAGGTTTTGTTGTTTCTGATTGGTATGGACAACATTCTGGTATTGCCTCAGCTAATGCTGGTCTTGATATGGCTATGCCTGATAGTCCATTTTGGGAAAATGGAAACTTAACTCAAGCTGTTACAAATGGAACTGTTAGCCAGGAAAGATTGGATGATATGGCTACTCGGATTGTTGCTGCTTGGTACAAATATGCTGAATTGGAAAATCCTGGTTTTGGTATTCCATTGAATATTGAAGATCCTCATGTATTGGTGGATGCTAGAAATCCCGCTTCAAAGCAATCGATATTTCAAGGTGGAGTTGAAGGCCATGTATTAGTTAAAAATGAGGGTGTTTTACCTCTAAACAAACCCAAATCTTTATCTTTATATGGTTATGATGCAGTTGCTGGAAGACAAAACTCAAAAACCGATTTGGAGTTTGATTTATGGCTGTTGGGTTTCGAAAATGCCCAATATTATAGCAATGGAAGTGCTGCTAATGTTTTGACTATTGCAGCGATTTTCCAAAGCAGTGCCGATCCAACATTATCCGGACCAGGGGTAGCCTTGAACGGTACATTATTTACTGGTGGAGGTTCTGGTTCCAATACTCCATCTTACATTGACGCCCCATATGATGCGTTCACAAGACAAGCCTATGAAGATGGCACGTTTTTGCTTTGGGATTTCGAGTCACAAGATCCTTTGGTAAACCAAGCAAGTGATGCTGCAATTGTATTTGTCAACGAGTTTGCCTCTGAAGGATGGGATAGACCATATTTGGCCGATCCATACTCCGATGAGTTAATCTTAAATGTTGCTCGTCAACATAACAATACTATTGTTGTTATTCATAATGCTGGTGTCAGGTTGGTAGATGCGTGGGTAGAACATCCAAATATAACTGCAGTCATCTATGCTCACTTGCCAGGTCAGGATAGTGGCAAATCATTAGTGGAGGTTATGTATGGAAAACAGTCCCCATCAGGTAGGTTGCCATACACTGTTGCCAAGAACGGAAGTGATTACGGTATTTTAGAGAGCCCAGTTTACCCACAAGGCGATGTTGACTTGTATTATCCTCAAGACAACTTTACTGAAGGATTGTTCATTGATTACAAGCACTTTTTGCAGCAAAATATTACGCCACGTTATGAGTTCGGATACGGTTTGACATACACTACTTTCAACTATTCCGATCTATCAATCACGAATATTGAAGGTGTTGATACCAGTGAACTTCCTTCAGGAAATATTACAGAGGGTGGTGTTCCATCATTGTGGGATGCAATGGCTGTAGTAAACTGTACTGTTTCGAACACAGGTTCAGTCACTGCACAAGAAGTAGCTCAGTTGTACATTGGTATTCCAAATGAATTGCCCAAGGTGTTGAGAGGATTTGATAAACAAGGAATCTCTCCAGGTCAATCTTCCAGCTTTTCTTTCACCTTAAAAAGAAGAGATTTGAGTACTTGGGATGTTGAACAGCAACAATGGGTCTTACAACTGGGAGATTATTCAGTTTACGTGGGCAAGAGTGTTTTAGATATCCAGCTAACTGGAACATTGACCATATAAGTCAATACCAAAGTTTTGATTTCTTTTTAAGTTCTTTTACGTTGTTTTATGTTTGGCCACGAATTTGTTGTACTAGTTGTGTTTTCCAGTTGAGGAGCTTTACAATAGCTAATGTCAGCCTGTGACGTGGTGTATTTCTAGTTAATATTTGATATGATTTTTAAAAGTTGATCGAAATGATATATTCCTTAATATTAGTTTATCGGAAAAGTTCGAGTGTATCCAATCTACTAAAGAAGAGAGCAATTCTTCAACAAATGGCTGCCTAGTCAAACCTTTTCTTATTCATTTTCAGTGGCTCTAGAAATGAAAATACTTTATGTAATTCCTATTTTGTGCCTGGCTAGAATAAGAAACAATTACTGTATTTCACCATATTCCAGTTGGCGAATAATATTCTCTAAAATTAGTCTTCCCATGAAAAGGCGCCCCCGGAGAAGTGTATAGATTTCTCCTAACCATGATCTAACATGATCTAAAATGTGTAATTGTGTTTCGTTCTAATCAATCATTTTTGACATTATAATAATACCCGATTCGAAACACTATAATTAAGTGCCAGGTTTCACAATGCGATCTACGTACATATCAACTGATCTACGTCGTAAATTTGTCTAAACCAGATCAGATCCCGTCCTGGTCAGGATCACTATGGAATCACAAACCCATTTACGTCATCTCTCTGAACCCACATCCTCTGCGAATGAACCCTCAAATACTTTTCCCATTGTTTACAAACACGGATTTTCCCTGACACGTAAATTGTCACGCCAAGTACACGTCATATTGACAACGGTGAAACACACCTGAAACCTGCCGTTATCGCCTTCCTCAAGTTGTGAAAGGTAAATCGGAGCCGCACACCCACAGTTTTGTTTGTGCATTCTTGCCTTACTTTGTTTGGAGCATCTTTCTCAGTGCAGCGTTACTCATTTTCATTATCTTTTCACCTAACCTTTACACCTTTTTGATCGTTTGCCTATGGCTCCTACCTATTCATAGAGTCCATCTGCATTTGTCCTTACAACTTTCGCACCTTCTTATTTCATTTCCATGCCCCTGACAAATTTATAAATTCACCCTTTCATTTCATATTTGCATAGACCCAGATGGCTAAGGGAGATCGCTTTGATGCACAAGGAGAAATCTCCAAGTACAAGCTCGATGTGTCTACCTTTGACATTGTCGACGTCGACAGCTTCAAGAATTACAATTGCAGCACCATATTTTGGTATTTTTATATGTGGTTGTTTATTATTTTGTCCATTGCGTTGTTGGGATCTGACATCTACACCTGTCTAAACATCCTTGTCTTCCATCATTGGTCCTCCAATGAATACAAACCTTACGCCTATTCTGTGGCTAAATGGATCTTTACCGGATGCATTATTTTCCAGTTTTGTTTGCTTCTATTTCATTGGATATGGGCCTTGCATATTTATCGAACCAAAAATATCGCTTTGCTGTACTTGAATTCAATCGCAAAAGTTTTGTACTCCTTGAGGTCTTATAGTTACTTTTGCTTGTTCAATACCATTGAAGAAGGAAACTTTTTCGATCATTGTTGTTTCTTGTCGTACTATGAATTGGACAACCTTTTGCAAATTTTGATTGCCGACACTCCTAGACAGGTGATCAACATTCTTACATTGCGCTATTATGCAACAGGAGGTGAACTTAATAACGACATTCTTAACAATATTGTTCAAATCGCAAAGACCAACGTGTACTTGTCGGTCATTCTTAGTTTCATGTGTCTTTCGTTGATAATTTATGCTATTTTCTTCTTCAAATTTTTGCTAGGCATGATTTGTTACGTCCCTGTCAAGGTTAAATTAGTCAAGGAAAAACAACAAAAGACTTTAAAAGAGTACTGTTGCTTTATTGTCAACAGATCGGTTGAAGAAGCTGTGAGGAATCATCACAAGCCTAAAGCACAGTTATTGGAGCAAGGTATTTTATCCCATGAAAAGATCAAAGCTTTACCTCACCTTCAATCATCTACACAATCATTTGATAGGTTACCAGCATATAACAAGACTGGATATTCTTCTTTACGCAAGCCATCAGAATCTTCGTCATCCACTGAAAGATCTCGCGTTTATAATTATCGTTCTGATAGTATTGAGAGCATTCCTTTGGGTAAACTCAATCCGTTTGAAGATAAATATGCTATCAGAAATCAATCTTTGAGCTCCTTGAGTTACGAACCTCGAGCACCACCCATTGCACAAACAAGAAAGCCCTCTCATCCCTTGGCACAGGTATCACAACTATATGAGAAAGATTATCCTTCCGATACTAATGTTTTCGAGTCACTGGCCCTGGTTCTGGAAAGAGACGAGTCGTTCTTGGAAGACGCATATCAGCGGACAAATTCAAAATCCTCGTTGGCTTATGAAAGAACTAACCCTTGGGATGCGTCAGAATCTTCTTTAGGATACAACGGAAAACCTCATAGAAAGGCACCAGACTATTCTCTGCCATTTGAAGTGAGTGATTCAAAATTTGCCAGCTCGAGGGTACATTCCAATTCTTCGGGAATACCTGGAAGTACAACTTCCGAATCGAATTACAGTTCCTCTAACGTTGTACGGCCAACAAATTATTATGCAAATTCCCAAGAGGAAAATGCATCGGATAGTCGAACAAACCTGCCAAGTTTACCACCTTTTGAAAATCAGTTTGAGTCCGAATTGCAAGATTCTTCGCTGACTTTGTTCTATAAAGTCGAACAAAGGAACTTGGACCTTCCTTCTAGAATGCCGAATGATCGTTCATTTGATTCTTTGCATGATATTGCAGACGAGAGGCAGAGATCATTCACCAATTTGATTGACAATCACCAAGAGCATGAACAAGAGCATGAACAAAAAATCAATGAAGAAACACCATACCCTGTCCGAGGAGTATCTGCATACTTTGACGATTAACATCCTTTTTTATAACATTTATAGACGTAAAGAGATATTAATTTTTGATAATGATATTCATGTAGAAACGGGTATGACAAATATTAATTATTAGTATCCAAGAACCATTGATGCACGCAATTAGATAGTTCGTTTTCAATGAATTTATCCTTTGCATAGTGACTATCTCTAACCATCTACATCAAAGATGTTTTCCAACCACACTGCGTTGGGAAACGTATTTTCAGCATCTCACAAGAAAACAATGCAAAACGTCAACATCCATTCTTCATCAAGTAACATATATTGGAAGATATCAACTATATACAAGTATTGCACTTCAAATCCATTGCCATGCTCATTGGTTTCCTTTTTCCTTCATCTCCTTCTTCAACTTGGCCAACTCATCATCACTGATTGGTGGAATAGGGATATCGCTGAAATCATCGTCAGTCATCATGTGCCACGTGTACATATAAACCCCCAATGGAATACTCCCTACCAAGGCCAACGCAACGGTGTTTCTCCAGAAGAATGGAGCTCTGACCCTGTACAAGGCAGGGGTAATCTGGTGGGTCCGTGGATCTCTGTAACGATCATGCCCTTTTCTAATGGTGTTAGTACAATTTTTGGGATGCCGTGTTTCAGAAACAACATTATACGTTCTCGGACATCAATACATACGGGGCTCCAATAACTCTTGCCATTATTGACGGTGATTGTTTGTGGTGGTTAACCCAAGATGATCAACCACTTTCTAGTAAAGTATGAGTGGGTCGTGCACAAGTTCAAAGTGTCGCACAATGAAGGAAGAATAAGCCCAGATTTTGACCTCAGTATCATGAACTGTTCTATTAGCACTGATTTCCCGTTACTGATGTCAAAACAGTGGCGTTATGGACTAATATTTGTGTGTACTAAGTCTATATCTAAAGGTACGATGAAATTATATATGCATAAATTAGTAATGATTGAGTCTCCATAACGTGACCTTACCACCTTCATTCCCTATAGCCAAAACCTCATTATTTGGGGAAAAGAGAGCTGCTGTAACCTTTCCTAAAGGAGTACCGCTAGTAGGCCAGTTGGAGTACACCGATCCGGAAGGTAAATGCACCAATTTCAAGGCATCTCTCTTGGCTCTGGACGACACGCAAAGAAGCTGCCCGTCTCCATTAAACAGCAAGCCCGAAATGGAGGTAACCAAGTTCTCCACCGTTTTAAAGGGTTTAGGGCGGTCTGAAGTTTTGTTTCTGTCGTAGATATTAACAATACCGTTATTGGTACCAATGGCTAACCATCTGCTCTTAGGCCCTCCTAATTTTATCTTGGTAATGCCCACGCCTCCGTCGTCTTGCCATTTTTTGAGAACCTTATTATGGATTTTCTTCTTCTTGTCTGAAACAGTACCTAATTCATACTCCCAAACTTCTCCTCCTGAATTAACAATAACTATGAATGACTCGTCATGAGAAAACTCAAAATCGACAATGGTGCCCTCGATCTTGAATCCTCTAATCCATTGGCCAGTGGTCCCATTCAATATGTTGCACCATCCGCTATTACCAGTTAATCCGATGTATGTTCCTTTGGGAGACAATTTGAAGTATTCAAACGATTTTTGGAACTGGTCATGTCCATACATTCTCGATATCTTCTCCACTTCACCTGTGTTTAGATCAATCTTATTCATGTATCGTCTTCTACCAGCTGCAAAAATGAGATTTCTATTGGAATCAGGTGAAAATGCACAGCTGTATATAGGACTATTGCGCAAGAAAAATGAGGTAATGAAGTTGTTGGCTTTTCCATCAATATGATATACTCGTATGGTTCGATCAAAACCACCAGTAAGCAATAAAGGATGTGTTGGGTGAAATGCTAAGGACTGAATCCCTGACTTGGATGGTTTCTGGTAATTTGCATCCTTTAAACGGGAGATAGATATTCTGTTTGGAGAAATAAGCTTTAATTGTTTGGTAATTATGAATTGTTGGGTGCTGGCTAGCACGTTCAAAATAGATTCGGTATTTCCTGATCTATTTTCGTTTTCTTCCTCTATTATTTCACCATCAGAGTCCACTTGTTCTTGCTCGTCTTCTTCTAATTTCTCTACCCACTGTGGTCTGGGATAAATCTTTTCAAACTGGGATCTGAGTCTGTTGATGTACGATTTTGCATTGACGGACACGTCATCCGGTGATTGGCGCAACTTTTTAAGTCTATCTGAGGTAGTCAATGAAATTGATAATCTCTCATCGTCACTATCTTCCCATGCAGCTTCGTCTTCTTCTTCTTCTTCCTCGTCCTCGTCCTCTTTGTCTTCCGCTTCATCAACTTCCATATTATTCTCATTACTTTCTCCCTCATCGATATAAAACAATTCATCATCATTTACATTCTCTAATTCATCTTCACTACTTTCATCTCCACTATCTTTGAAGAATTTATCACTGTTTCCATCTACGTCTTCTTCATCAGAGTAGTCAAACAAATTGTCCAACTTTTTGAGATTGGACTCAAAACCAGCGGTATCTCCAAAGACTAACTTTTCCAAGTGCACTTCTTCTTCTTCCTTGGGAGGTATTTCTATATTATCCTTTGTTTTATTAGGTGGCATGCCTTGTTTTGCAATCTACAGAAACTAGGATTTATGTTCTTGATATACTCATCTCAAGTTCCAAAAATTTTGTATGTCGCACGAAAATATTTTGCAACAATATTCTCCATTGATGTCAGTTAATGAATGTGGGCTTACCAATTGCTTCGATGCACTATTCACAAGAAAATATTCCAATTAATATTAAGGCATTCCAAGCTTTGAGTTAAACTAATTAGTTAATTTTATTTAGATGCCGAGGTATTATGCTATTTAGTGTCGAGTAAAACTATCTATAGATTGATCACAGTTATTTTCCACCTTTTAATCTAGTGATAAACGTAACAAAATATTTCTTAAATTCCTTAATATCAGATTTAACCAAGGTACTGCAGAAATCATTGGTTAAATCCAGTGCCAAGCCCATCTGTGAAAGATACTGTGATAAATATTGGGCAAATTCGTTACCCTTTCTCAATTGTTGCGTTTTCAATAAAGTTGATAATTCTTGAGCAATTACTCTAAATTGAGCATCGCTCACATCAAACTCTTGTTTTTGGAAAGGCAATTCAAACGACAAATGAACTACTTTGTCTACCAAAAACTGATCAACTCCTTCAACCGGTGGTAATGCTCTGCCATATTGGTCTTCAGGGTCATTGATTTTTCCACCATCTCCAAAAATATTTACAATGTTGGTCAATTGGGCAATTGCTAAATTAGAAACCGAGGTTTCAGATAGGTCATATGCATATTCAATTAACTTGCCGATGATTTCTGGAAATTCTTGCTTGTTTGATTCTGTTGCCAATAAACTGGACAAGTGGTTCAATAATAAAGAATTCAAGAAGTTTAAAATCGCTTTTTTCAACATATTTTTATCTCTTACTATGTCCGGAATTAATTGGTCTTCGCTGGAGTTCGCATCCAATACTTCAAAAACTTTGTGAAACAAGGGAGTCAAGAAATTATTCAACAATTGATAAATGTTTTCATCATTCTTATAATTGTGCGAAATTTGCCCCAAGAAACTCAAAAAGCTGGTGTACTCTCCAATTTGAATATTAGGAGCTGACCATATTAAAGTGATCAATTTTGTTAAATGAACATTAATCTGTGATTTCAAAATCGATACAAATTTCGAAAATGAAAATCTAGATGCATCTCTAATTATCTCCAACTTAGGAAAGTTTTCTAAGGTAATTAATACTACTTGAGCAGCATTATGTATCTTTTCAATTACCTCGGGGCGATATTTAGTGTTGTAATCGTGATCATATCCTCTAACAAATGTTCCGATAGCCATTAATGCGTGATGGGCTTGTAATGCAACTAATGGGTTTTCCCGTTCATGCACAGGGATGCTTATGCACTTTTCCAAATCACTGAATAAAGGTTGAAATATTAAATCTATCAATTTAACTTTTAAGTTAATTAAATCTTCTGGAATCAATGAAATTAGTAATCCAGTCGTTTCAAATAGAGATTGCTGGTTATTGAATATATCGTTATCTTCAATTTCGTTATCATCATCTTTTGTTGGCAATTCAGCTTTAATAATCAACAATGGCTGCAACTTAACAATCATAGATTCTATGAATACTTCATCATTTAGCCTTGGTTTCACCAACTTCATAAACCTAAAAAATAAGTACCAACTTCTGAGTCTAACCTTCTCTTGCTCGTTGAATAAAGCCAATTGGCTGGTGAAGATTTCCAAAATTCTAATTACTAATTCTTTCTGGTTTGCATGGCTATTTAAGAAAGTATAATGTCTTACCACAATTTCAAAAAACCCTAGTTGAACCTTGGGATGGTTAACCTCCAATATAAAATTTGATTTGATTAATTTAACGAGAAATTCTTGGAAAATCAAATATGGTTTACTAGTGGTAATTTCGTTCTTTGGCAAATTAATCAAATTGTTCTTTAAACTGTCAGAAAAATTGCTCAATTCATAGATACCCAATTCAAATCTTCTCCAATCTTGTTTGTCAGTGGAATTGAAGATGAATTCATTTATGACTACCGGAACAGTTTCCAAATAAAGATCTGGTTTTAAAGTGGCAATTGTATCTTGGAAAAGCTTTAACTTTTGTCTCACTTCTCTGAATTGCTCATCTTCATCTTCTTGAATACCATCCGATTCATCATCGTATTTCATCTTATAAACGACTTTGTTTAATAAATTTGATAATAATTCCAATGAATTCAATTCGGGTAATTTTTTGGCCATTAATAAATATTGTTGAATAAAAGGGAAAACTTGGATAGATACATCATCGTATTCGTGACCCAACAATGTAAAAATCAAAGGCCATAATTTGAGTAGTTGCTGATTGACTTCTCCTAGTAATTCCTTTTGACCTTCCAACACAAACAAAAGTTCTTGACCAATCTGATTCAATAGCTTACCAACTTGTTCAATAAAATTGATATCGTCTTTCAAATTAAGGGAGTTGATAACTGAAGTCAAGTTTAATAATGCAAGTAATTCCAATTTGTTAGAAGGTTTCATTTTCTTTGATATTATATTGATCAAAGTTTCACACGTTTCATTCCTTTCATCCTCTCGACTTAAGTAACCAAATATGTTGCTGATGAAACTAGGTGAAATAAACAAACTGATTTCCATCCAACTAACGTATAATCCCACGATTTTCAATGTGTTTTCTAAAATATCTGGAGAATTAGAACCATTGGACAATATTTTGATCCAACTTTCTACAAGGGGATCCATATCGTTAACTCTAATGGCATCTTTCAAAATCGTATTTCTATCATGAATTTCTCTGGACCTGATAATAAATTTATCACCAATTTCCAGATGAATGTCAAGAACAATTCTAGTATAATAATCCACAGCCAACTGATTATTTGATGCAATTAATTGAAGTAACTCCTTGAAAAAATTAGGATAAACGTTAATATATACAAAGCAGAATAGTGTCCCAAAAACCTGAGAAAACTTATTCCTTAAATAAACTGCATCTTTAATATCATTGGCGATGTAATCTTTCAAAACTTTGAAAGCATTATTGCATAATTCAAATAACTGTTCCGAGTTCAAGTTGTCGATATTATCGGTCAACACCTGTAAAACAAAAAATTTCAAATTTTCATTTATGGGTTGACTTGATGATTTCAACAAAATGTCTACCCCAAACTTGTATGCTTCTTCGGTTGTCTTGATCAGTTCAATAAATTCAAATGCCTGAGACTTCAAAGTGGGATCAGCAGTACCGCTAAGGGCGATCTCGACTGCTTGGTGAATCTGTTGCTCCATGAAGTTGATCTGGCAAAATATATTTCGACAATCTTCGTTTTGGCACCTATTGGACTCACCCCACTACAAAGAAAACGTTTTTTCTCTATCTCGAAGCAATGAAGCAGTCAACTAACGATAATACAGCAATACCTTTAGTGATACCGGGCGTTCTATCTGTGGATTCAAAAAATAGAATTATGCACTTACAAGACTCCCAACACAGTTGATGTGTGGTTTCCTTTTGGAGGCGGGATATGCACAGTTGTTCACTATTAGAGTTGATTAGTGAAGTTGCAGTAGAAATATTTGGTGTTACTGCTGTTGCTTGTTATGCATGGAAAGAGTACGATGGCAAAGGTGATGGTCTTGACGATGCTGATCTCAAAATATCGAAAATATAACAAGTCTTCATTTTGGTGGTTGAAAAATTCGAAAAAAATACAGATGTTTGCATCTCACACGACTTTTGTGTATGGTAGCGCGCAGCTGAAATGTTGTAATTACTATATTTCACAATTTCTTCTAATATTTGCTACATTTTAATATGAGCTATTGACAAAGGAAATATTTAATCTAAAACAGCGTATTTCTGCAAATGCTGAGGAATAGCGTCATATAATCCTTTTTCTTTCAACCAAGTCTTGGAAAAAATACGGTCGCTGTATTTGTGAGCAGAGTCAGCCAAAATTGTGACAATATTGCTGCCTTCTGGTAATGTCTCGGCCACTTTAACAGCGGCAACAACGTTCAATGCACCAGTTCCACCAATATAAATTCCCTCTTCGTCCAATAAGCGATATACCATGGCAATGGAATCCTCGTCTGCAATTTTAAGAGCATCATCAATTATTTCCAAATCTGGTTTCAAGTTATCAGTCACTCTACCCTGACCAATACCCTCAGTAAACGAAGACCCTCCTCTTACCAATTCTTTGCCGTTGGACTTGATGTATGAATACAACACTGAACCTGGAGGATCGGCCAAAACCGCTTTGACTTTGCCATTAGAGATAGTTTTCAAGTACCTCGAAGTTCCGGCAAAAGTACCGCCAGTACCCGTGGAACAGGTAAAGGCGTCTACCTTTCCATCCAATTGTGCCCAAATTTCAGGTCCAGTGGTTTCAATGTGTGCTTGTCTATTGGCAACATTGTCGAACTGGTTGGTCCAAACCGCATTTTCCAAAGACTCTGCATGTCTCTTGGCTTGATGATTATAGTTTTGAGGATCAGTGAAAGCCACAGCAGGCACAGGATGTACCTCTGCTCCTAATAACCTCAAAGTTTCAATCTTGTTCTTTGACTGCGTGTTGGGCATATATATGACACACTTGTATCCTTTGGCACGACACACATGAGCCAACCCAATTCCAGTATTCCCAGCGGTCCCTTCAACAATAGTACCCCCTGGTTTAATTAAACCTCTTTTCTCGGCATCTTCAATAATATACAAAGCTGCGCGGTCCTTGATGGATCCTCCTGGGTTCGCAAATTCAGCTTTAGCATAGATATTTCTACCAACCGACAGTGAAATCTTTGGCAACCTCAATAACGGAGTATTTCCGATTGCGCCAGGAAACCCAGTTTCGCTGACCAAAGGAATAAATGGCAACTTCACTGGATTGTTGACTGATATGGAAATACACCTTTTTGCCACTCTCAACATTTCTTCTCTGGAATATTTGTATCAGGACCCTTCGTGATTAATAACATATATTTTGCACTAACATTGTTCACTAAACAAGTACTCATTTCACGTGACTAACAGTATTAATGTCGCTCGAAGAAACTCCGACATTTTGTTCATGTCGTCTCTTTGCAACCAAAATAATTCAAGGGGTTGTGTAATTTTTTCTTGTCATCTCCTTAAGCCCACACCAACGTTACAGTAAACTTAATTTGTAGCAATTGAATGTGGGTTATGTGCTGACTTCTGTAACTCCTTCAATTCAGGTTTGTGCAACGTTTGTCTCCTGACTTATTGTTGTATCATTCTGTTTATTTATGTACATTTGGGATAATGTGCACACGCATATTCGAAATTGGGACCTTTTTGCAAAGTTGTAGCTATTCTAAATAACTTTTCCAAAAATTTGTATAATCAAGCAGCGCATGCATTCGATTTAAATATTTAAGCAACAGCCGAGACTGAACTGTTCGAATTTTGAATTATAAATATTTCGGCTTACTGGGATACTGGTAGTTGGATTAAATAATTTGAATTTTTAGCAAAATAAGAACACATGTTTAATTCCAAAAGGATTTAAGTTTTGCGTTGATTATCTGAATCTGTATGATTGTTTTTCTAAGTAAATCTGAGCATAAATACTTTATTGATAGTTGAACTTAAATGAGGGGGCTCATGAACATGAATAAGCATATCAAATTGAGTTAAGCTTTTATCAATTTGCGCCAATTCAATTGCAACCCGTAAACGGACTTATAAAAAACAGAGAATGAATTGCACAATACAGCTCTAAGTTTTTTTCTGATCAAAACGTCATGCTATGAATCTTCAATTGCGAATTTTTTTTGTAAAACAATACCAACCTTGTTATTAGATACATTATTTGTTCTGTCAATAAAAGGCTATGTTGAACTTTACTTATTAGTAAAGAGTTTATGATACGATGTTCTGTATCATCATTCCTAACGCATCGTAGTTTCTAAATTGTGTGAAGAGCGTAGTTTGTTTTCTAATGTAACAGTAGCTTTTCGTTTCTAGGTTCTTACAAAGAACATTGCTCAATGCTAAAGAACATTTAATTTACCTAGAAAATAATAAACATTTATTCTTGTTAATGCGCACATAGGTCCAGGAATAATAAGTAATTCGCGTCGCAGTTTGGGCATATCAAACATTAATCTAAAAACTTATTATGTGATTATCCAAAGAGGGTTTTCTTAAACAAGATTTCTACAAGTGTCTATCCATTTTTGTAATAATACACAGTCAAATCTTAATTAATTCTGAACTGGTATGCCATGTGATGCATAATATGGAATGTCATTAAACCTAGTTACTCATATTCTTATTTAGTCGATTAATCCTGAAAACATGGGTGCCCTTTTCAAAAAATACTTGATTCTTGACAAGCCATTATATGCGAGAATGAAGAGCTGTTGCGTCTTCTATTTTGTTTATTGATTACATAAAAATGGTTCTAATTTTAGGAAATTAGATGGAGTGATATAGTTCTACGACGCTGTGTCAATATGCAACACTAAGTGCATTAGTAAGAAGAGGGGCATATACTGAAAAAGCAGTACTGTACTTCTGCTCTACACTGCGTAAATGTTGATACAGAAAAGCTAACTAATAGAAGTGTGAAGTGATTTACATCCAAAATATTTATCTCTCTTGCATTGTAACAACGCTAATGACATTATATTTTTTGTCTTAACCGTAAAACTATGTCCGGATTGTTGCAAATTATGCTTCTGTAACGGTTGCTATGAATCTGAAGGTTAAGATTAAAGTGGAAGATTTACAAATTATCAAAGTTTGAAATTGAATATGGGGACTTGAACAAACAATGTGCTTCGTGATGCGCCTTAACTATTGAATTCGAAGACTATAAAGTGAATCTATTGATAAAATACTCAATGAACCGGCTGTCCCTGTTGTGATTAGTTTCCATTCGTGGTATGCCGGGCCAGGATATTCATAGCGATGTACATTTGACGAGAAGCACTTTCTACCATAGGAATACAAAATAAAATATCCTCAGCAGCCTATATTTTTACCGTGTAAACTTCCAAATTGTTTCGCTTAAATCGACATGCAGTTTGAAGTACAATAGGCGAGATTTCAAAACGTTTTTTAATTTCTAAACAAAATTCCGAAATTCACAGAATACTCCTAAAACACGCATTGTTTGTTTTAATGGTTGCAAAGTAATCCCATTTGAACCATTTTCACCTCTATCAGAAATACCTTACAACTATAGCAATTAAATCAACCGCTTAAAAGTGCACAAGAGATATACATTGAATGTTCAAACGTATACTAAACTTTCAGGATTGCTTCTTCATAGCTTAGATAAAGTAATTTGCACGCCACCTAATGTTATTATGCTAGTCATGGTTATCAAATCAGCCTAACTTCTTACAAATACCGCTCTGAATCTTTGTTGCACACCTTTGAATTTTAGGTTCCCTAATTAGTTCTCCTTTATCTGCATTTAATTTAGTTTGAATCTAAAATGATCATCCAAAAAAGGCTAGACCCATCTTTCGACGTTTTTCGAGTTCTCGATTGATATTGATACGACCATAATATTTTGCAACTTCAAACCATTAACCAAAATGAAAGTATGCTACGGCTGGGAAATCTGAAGTCGTTCATCAAAGTGGTTGACAGCCTCCACAATTCCTACTTCCCCGATCACCACATGATTATAGCAATAGATCTAAGAGCAACTCCATCCGGTTTTGTCATCAAAGATCAACAGGTCTTTTCTGAAAATACGTAAATCTGATGCATGCTTGAAGTCGGATCTGAATAGACCATTCCGGATAACTTATTGAAAATTTGTATTATATTCTTTACATGACAATACTTGGTTGATGTTGTAACCTTTAGTAGAATTGTTTCTCTTCTTTGTTAGGTGATACCGGTGCTCACGCTTCAATAGAGAATGTTAATCAGTTTTTCAACAGACATTCAACGAGTCATTCTGAAGCCGGAAAGGCTTTCATTGTAAAACTTCATGTAGTCACAACCAATTATTATTCCCTTGTGGTTTATGAAAGGAGTTTATACTTTTTGTGTAATATGTTGTAGGATAGCCTTTGATCTAGGATCTAAATGAAGCATAAGGTACAGCACTTTCACGATTTTACGACACTAAACAGTACATTTCTAGCATCATGGTTAAACAAAACGAATACATGCTTTTGAATGAAGTACCCCACACGATGTCCAACCGAACTTCATCTTTGCTTCTCTAATTCATGTTGTTATTTATCTATCTATTAGGAGATAAGCCCCCAAAAATCCTATTGGCTTAAACATCCGCCAGTTACCATTATTGGCAAAGCTCCACTATTACGTAGAACTATGCATTGTTTGTCTAGTCTCTATCAATAGTTCTTGATATCTTCGAAATAAGACTTGCACATTGCCGCCCAAATGGAAAAAGGGTTGGCAATGCTGATGGTTAGCGAAAAAAGTAAGATATTCAACCGTCAACCGGCAACCACCAATGATCTAGACTCTGGTCCATATATTCAACCGATAACTCCCTTTTTATAACTATTGCCTAATCAACATTTTCAAAATAATTTTTGTACTTTGTTCGTTGTCTCACTAAAAGAGGTAAAAGCTAGCATGTGGATCGCTACGAGTAAACAACCATATATTGAGTTGACAATATTAAAATTCCTGGTATTGAAATTGTTACAATTAGTGCAAATTGATCAAGAATTGTTCCCAGTTGAGCAGCTGAACCTTATAGCAATGAGGAATGACAATCATTTAATAACCGTTCATAATAATCCTGCGGCTATTTTATCCACCATTTCCTAGGCCAATTTAGACGTTTGCTGCACAAACCAAATATTTATGCTTGATTCGCAGCATGTCGATTAGAAGTACGTATATCAGGAAAAAATTGGTTTAAGCGAATCAATTATCAGAAACGGAAATTTAGTTTAGGATGGAACAAACTCTTTTCCTAGAATTTATTAGTCAAGGAATTAGCTAAGCACTTGGAATCAAACGTGTTAGAACAAAAAGAAATATGGCTGTGGTGAGTCAGATCTTTCATGTTATTCTTGGCCAACGATGTAAGTCAACCAGCTATGCACTGCAACACTGTTGGAATAAAAATGACCTGGGAGACAGTATTGTTTCTTCAGAAATAATAAGCTTCGATTAACAGAGTGAAGCGTGGGAAATTGTAGCCCTTATCGTAGTTCTGACAGCTTCTTTCTTGTCGCAAGTCCAGTATAGTATGAGATGTTTACATTTGCCAATTTGGATAATTGATTTTCTTGGGAGTTATGGCGGACTTCATCGCAAACAATTTGGAAATCCATCAACGCACGCGACTATTTTGAAGCATCACAATTAAGTCATTTACACCTTTTACATTGCCAAAAAACTATACAAAGCACTAACCGTTGCATTAAGAGATAGATTTCTAAAGTTGCGCAAATCTAGACGCAATCCCCGGATGGGATCTTCACTTTAGCATGTAAAACTGGCATTGGAAGGGTATTCTAACCTTCAAAGTATTAAGGCAAGCAGAAAATTGTATGTTGAGAAAAGTGATTAGCTCTCCGAAAAAATCAATCTTTTTCTAAGAACATCTTACGCTTATATTGAATGTACTTTGCTAATTACATAATGAAAAGAGTCTACGTTACACCATATCAAGCCTCAAATCACCGTCATCCCAACATGTTTTTGAAGTGAATCTAAGTAATCTTTGTAATACTTGTTATATTGTAATGCAATTTCAAAATAATTTTGTTTTACTTAACTTACCGTTGGATTACAGCTACTAGTGAATCCGGAAAATCTGGGTACATGTTGGTGATGTTACATCAGCCACATGGCAGAACCAGTGACAACAATTGACAAATTGACGGTTAGGTATATTGGCTGCCATACATTTGTTGGTACTTGTTTTTGTAAGTTAGGGCACTAAATTTCAAAATGTAACCGGAAATACCTCCTTTACAAATTACAGTTTTGTACGCTACTATTGGTTAAAACTATCAGTTGCTACTTTTAAGGCCAGAAAAACCCTGTTTTGAGTTTCTAGCTTTGGAACAAACCAGCAGTTATTAAATCAAAATACAAACCTTGCACTTATTGATTGGAAGCAAGTATCGGGATAGGTCCCAAGTTTAAATATGGTTAATTTGGGTTGAGCGAATTTTCTTTGATATTGTTTCGACAACCCGCATACTTTCTGATGAAAACAGTGAACAATATGGCTGAAATTGAGTGAATGATACTCGAATAGCTTATACAACATAAGTACAGAGGGTATACTATATACAGGTACAAATGTTGAAAACAGTTTCTTTTCGCTCTATGGTCCCTGCTTTCAGTGCACCATCACTCGAAAAAAGTACGCTAGCCCCGAACATTATATTTTGAATTTGAAAGTCCCAAAAGAAAAAATACTACTTTTTCGACTAGTCATTTAATAGTGTTAAAAGCCAAGGAATCAAGGACTTACACAAAAAGTTTATCAAAAGGGTTTTAATAGGTTAACAAATACTCTTTGAAAAAAACCCAGAAGGTACTCGAATACCAAGTAGGAACAATCATTCGAGACCAACTATTCTGGTCGTCACGAAAAAAATTAACAAAGAACGGAACTTCTTGAATTAGTTACCAAGCATAATCTGTAGATTGAAAGAAGCCTTACATATTCAACGGTAAAAATTGAACTTTCAGGTAGCATACGCACACTAAACACAAAGTATATAGCTTTGTATTAACTATATGACCTAGAAAAATTCGATCAAACATCTGTAACAATAACCCAGAAGGTCATTACATGAACAATTTGTTTGTTTCAAATAATCGGAAATTGTATATTGCATTACGATTCGTTTCCCCTCGCTTCTAATGTAATTTTTGATACCAGTATACAACAGCTTGCCTGCCAATATTACTTTTGCGATACTAGTAGTTTATTGAGCGTTTACGCAAAAGAAAAGAAATTATGTTGCACCTCAATGTCACATTTGGATTCATGAACTTCTTGCAAAATTTGGCTATCCCTTCCACCCCTTGACCATTTAGTCCAACAACTCCTTCAAAGGAAACCAGATAGACAGTTGATAAGCATTTGCAAGTTAAAGTTTAAACGAAAAAGTACATTTGTGTGCGTACACTATTTGGTTTTGCTGTAGTAGAATAAATTAGATGTTTTCATATTATTTATACTTCATCTCTTTTTGGTTGTTCCTGAACTCCTTCAAGTTGGTGGAAGGAGTTACCACATTTTACATAAACTTGCAATAGTCAACTATGGTGCTAGACTAAGGTCAATGATTCATACTGAACCAAGCAAATATTAAAAAACCAACGACCACAATTTAAAAGCCCGTAACATTGGAAGTTAGGAATCCAAGGAAACGCCTGTAGACACATTATTTCTAGATCCACAACAACAAAAGTATAGTATGTAAGCGAACTTTGGAATCCCCGTTGGTGTTGCGATTAGGCTGCCGAAGCAATAGGGAACCGACAAAATCGCTTTGCACGCGGAAGAATTAGTCCCAAAATGGGACCATGGGAAGAACCATAAACAATGCATACATCAATAATTTTCAAGTGGTTAGCGGAGCTAGAACAACGATTACTAGAGTTGCGAACTGGCTCAATTCGGCTTGATGGCTTTTTTTAAATATAATGTGCATATTGCATTTAGAATATACAACTATTCTGTTAAGAGAGGTTTAATTCCAAATATGTCAACCACTTTAACCCCCGCTAATTCGAGAAAGATGTAGTTGCATGATGCAAGAATTAGAATGCGAAAATTGAAAATAACTGTGTTTCTCTTATTTTTTGTACCTGAATACAACAATTTGATGATTATTTTTTGAAGACGAACCTGTATAACTGCGGTTAAAAAATAAAGTAATTCTTTAAATTCCTGTGAAATGAACTTAAAAGAAATTTTTAAGTTTGTTGATGTAACCTGCACATGAGCGGTGCATATGCAGTGTGATAATGTCTTGTATCTGTTGAAAATTATTCATGATTCTTGCAGAAATAATAATTTATATTTTTTTACGTGGTTTGTTTTTCAACCATTTATTTTAAAATAATATTTGTTTCTTCTCTACTCATATTATTATTAAAAAAACTAAACTATCTTTTTTTGTCTTAACTTCAAAAATATACCACTCCTTTTTCTATAGTCATCATGCTCCACCATCCTTCGAATCAAATTATTTAAATAATCAAGAAATCCCAAATTTTCTGGTACTATCGATAGATTAAGATCATTATAAACAATAGACAGATTATTTGCTGCATTGATCTAGCTTGCAATCAAATTGCCTTGTGCTCCAAAAGAAATTACATTCAGTTAGCCTATCGGAGTTATTATTGATTAGGATTATTTGGATCTACTACAAATTGCATTTTATCTGTGGGAAATACAATATCATTTATCAATTGCTATTAATTCCCTTTTTGCATTAATTAGGTTAGATATCAAAGAATGCTTTACAGCCAGTCATACACTGCTATATCCGCGTTCCCAAGTAAATTAGATAAAATGAACTCCACTTCATTGCCATCTTTTAATGAATTGCTTACCTCAATCCCATTACCTCAAGATTTCAAATCAGGTCAATCATCTACCGCATCTTCTCCTTACAACTGTTATGTGGTACCTAGCAGGAATAGGATAAATGTACCTTCACAAAACTATACTTCGAAATCATATGTTTATCCTAGTCCGTCGATGCAACAAGCCTCGGTACCTATACTACAACAATCCCTGTCCATATCACAACCTCTTCCAGCATATTCTTATCAATACCAATATATCACACAGAATCTAGCCCAAAGCAAACCTTTGGTAATTACCACTGGATATATACCTAGTGCTCATTCACCTCCATTGTCAGATGGACCAATTACGCCAACTTCCTCCACATTTAATAGCAAGATACGATCTAATTCAATTAGCGACTTATCTGATAACATCAGTGGTTCTTCATCAACAGTTTGTTCGCCCAAGAGAGAATCCAAAGACCCAAAAAGGAAGCATATATGTAAAGTTTGTTCACGTTCATTCACTACATCAGGTCATTTAGCTAGACATAACAGAATTCATACCGGTGAGCGCAAGCATGTGTGTCCATGGCCTACTTGTGATGCACGATTTGCAAGGCAAGATAATTGTATGCAACATTATAAAACTCATACTAATGGCAAAAACAAGCGTTCGAAGATGGGATTTAGAAGTGGTAAGGTTATTTCGAAGACATTGGTTTAGTTATATCTGGATATAATTAAAGCTTGCAGGTCAGTTTAATGAAAATTTTCTTCTTACGGCTTTTTAGTTCTATTATTTAATGTCCATTCGTTTGGTTACAGATTTATATAAGTTTACATTATATAGAGGGAAGGTAATATAATATGTACGTTACAAAACTGAATTTTCAGTTCTTTTGCAAGAAAGTTAATTTTGGATATTTGGGTAGAAGTTTATGGTTTACTCTTTAGATTAACAGACAAAGAAAACTAGAGAAAAATGCTAATAAAAAATGGCAATTCCGGCCACCAAAAAACGTTTGACCAATGTCATCTACTAAGTTTATTTGAAAATTTCTAATTTTTTATAGGTTTGCGTTCCCAATTGTAACTTCTATAAATACGTTTAAGATATATTGAGTATATTGTAAACGCAAATTTGAATAAACGGAAATAGATACTGATTTTGTCAAACAGATCAATGTGCAAAAACGTATAGCAAGAAAAAGCACTTTCCATGACCATTTTATTCCAATACGGCAATTGTTCCAAGACCTTCAGTTAGATATACGGTAGTACTCCCGTCGCTACTTATTTTAGCTGTTTCGTTAATTGTTGACCTTCTTTACCAAAATAAGCAACGAGCGCATTTTTTATGGTGTAAATCGGCTGATTTTTGTTCAAGAAATTTTGTTACTCTCTGTTTGTTTTACTCTAAGTTTACCCTTTATACAATTGATATAACACCGTTTTTAATATTTATACCGACTTTGAAAGCGTAATCCTAAGTCCGATTACTACAAGAAATTTGAGTTCTATATGTTCATCCAATTGTTTTAGAAATTCTGCTTTATGACGATATCACAAAATCGTACTTGGCAAGCACTTTATACTAACACAGAGATGAATAAACTTTGTGTGTCCTGGATAGCGAATTCTGGACATTGTTTATGTAGTAGAAGTATATCCTTGTTAGTCTCATACTTGTTGACGACTTCTTAAAAATAGTAATTTTGATGTAGCTTTTTCCAAATCTTGAAGCAAGCAAACTGGAACAGAAAGAGTGGATGCAAAGAAAGCTGTGAAGAAGTCCTTGAATGAACCAAAATAGAAAACAGAAGTCTAATATTATCTGTTCTAGTATTTGAAAGTGTCAACTTTGCTAAGAAATCTATTCAAATGTGTTTTGGTGGATCAGTTCACTTGCATTGTTGAAGATTTGATCGTAAAAAAAGTCTAAAGCTTTTGGCGCATGAAAACCCCAACTTCACTATCCTTATATTTTTGTCAATTGCATTTTCAACATTTGTTTCTATACAATAGCTAATCCTGATAAGAAAATTATACTATTAACGTAGCCTTATTTTCAATGTACTTCTTTTTCTTGTTTCACAACTGTATAGGGTCATGACTATGTTTCAATGTCAAAAGAAAAATGCAACTAAACTTATGCTGAAAGTAAAACCTCAAGTGCAAAACAGATTTTGTTCAATCCCTTTTGGAGATGTGCATAACTGTGCAGATGTTCAAAACTTAAATATTAAAAGATCTTCAGATCTTGAGCCACTTACCAATTGATCTATGTGAAAAGTATGAAAGGAAAATGGATCTAAACGAAATAAAAAGAGATTAGTATGACTTTCGGTCGAGATGTTTTCTTTCACTGTGATCCTGTTTGTTCCTTCAAAACCTGGCGATATCCATATGATAAGAATTGACAAATATCCCCACGTTAAAAATTAAAGTAGGATATTTTTGAAGCTGTAAAATTACAAAGTTAATTGCGTATTGAAGAAATCATAAACCCGTAACATTGAACAGGTTTAGCACACATTTGCATAGTGATTTCTTAACACGGACACGGAGTTAATTTTGCAACCAGAAACCTTTTTTCCAAATCTTGCTCAGTAATAAGGTGTGAGTCACGTGTACCAAGAAAAACAGTTGAAGCTGGTAATTCAAGTATTTTCGATGTCTTTATCATCTTACTACCATTTTGGGATTCCCAGATTATCGTTAGCCAAGAAGACGATCATTTTTGAATGGGTCGAATCGCCAAAACAAGAATTCCTTTCATTTTCAAGAAAAATGAAGCTGTTGATAGAGGGATGGAGCTAACTAGAGAATTACGCTACTCACCCAATCCTCCCAATTAGTCTTCCCACGCTTCATATATACGTGGCACAGAAGTCCTTAATTCGAAATTAAAAAATATTCAAGTACATCCATTATAGATTAAAGTTTGCAAGTGCATGGCCAAATTTGTAGGTGGTGATACCTGGGCCGCAGAAATATTGTTGGACTGTACCAATCCGTATAAGGAACCCTTCATTTTGTGGTCTAGAGTGGCTGTTGTTGCACTCCTCAAGATTACGACGCACAATTTTTAAGGTTATAGACATGGAAGAATAAACAAAAAATACATTTCCGTGATGAAGACATATATACACACCTCTTCAAAGTAGTACAAAGTTCCCTACATTTATGCCATACGTCCAAACGTGCTACTTGTTGTTCTGAATCCAGGAAGTTAACACATTTTTGTTGAAATGAGAAACTGAATAATGTGTTATAACTAATGGAAAACATCGCTTCAGGTTTAGAAATAAGTGGAAAGGATCTTCCACTTGATATTTTTATTTATCTGAAGAGAATAAGGGGATTTGATAAGAGAAGTGAGGAACTTAATTGGGCCGTGTATGTTCTGCAATCGTTGTGCGGTAGAGCAAATAATAAAATATTTTCTCTTTTCAGGGTGTACCTTGGATGTGGGATTTTCGGTGGATCGCGATGCACGATCTTGTGATGCATATTGGCATGAGGAGCGTAATTAGAAATAATTTTTTCATCAAATGTCGGTGCCGTAGCCGTCTGGGGAGAATAACACTGATCTGTAGTCAAAGAGCCAGGAAGAATTAGGTTAATTAGTGCAAGCACACCGTTGATTATTGTTTTTGTTTGCTACCTATTTATGTTAAATGACGAAATTGTCGCCAGTATTGAAATTAGTATCGTAAATGTGCCCTACTAACATGTCCGAGAAAGAAACGTTGCATCTGCGGACCTTTGAAGGGGTCATCAGGGTACGTCTAAGTTGAATTTTAACAAGTAAACTCTTTGTTTAATTCAGGTTGTTGAAAATAATTCTAACTGTTGAGCTATTGTCTACGGAATTGGGTAATTAATTTCCGCTGATAATTTTTGCATGCGATGAATATTTTTAGGGGCTAATGTCTCTAAGTTTGTGGTCCATTAAAATGAAATTTTCAGCCCAATGCCCACACTACTCTAGGAATTGACAAGTCCGAAACCTTGAATTACAATTGAGAGTAATTCTGCAACATGAAGTTCTTGCGGTTGTCTTCCTCAAGCAGAATCGAAAGAATGGTTATGAAATTTGAATTGTGAATGAAACAGAAGGGTCGGTTGCTAGGAACAGTCTAGTTCAAAAGTTCCCCTGAAACAGCACCCTTTCCTTCTTGGGACACCGTTGGTATTGTTAAAAAATAATGACTATTCATTGATTACAACCAATAGGCAGTAAATACCTCGGGTATATGTGCCCCCAAGAGCTTGCCGAAGTCCGAGATCCCACTAAAATTAACAGTAGGGTATACCTAGAGAGCGGACAAATTCAAGTAGATCTCACTCTCGATGAAGTCCCACATTAAACTGCAGTGTCGATACGGTGCCATGACACTAAATTGAAAATCATGAATTTGAAAACTTTACGGAGAGATGCTTAAAAACTTTTCGCATATTTCATCTTAGTGCGCAAAGCCATCCAGATTCAACTCTCTGCTGCACTAATCCAGGTGTTGGAATAGTTTGTGCAGCGGATGATTTGAGATTCATATTTTGTATGAAACTCCCACTCGACTTTCTTAATTTGTTTGGGAAGATCAAGTGAAATTGATCACTACTAAGGACTTTGAAAATGACAGATCCGGGGATTTGTCAATTGCGTTTTTGGTGATCAACTTTGTGTTCATTATATTGTCAAAGTTTACGGAACTGTGACTTGCATGCATGAAAAATAACACGTTTGTGAGTATGGAAGGGTTTTCATTACATTCTCATTCGTTCCTATGAAAGCGGGGAGAGATGAAACAATCCACCAAACAATAATCCAATGTTAAAGTGGGTTACATATTATTTGTGATATTTGTGATTTGTGTATTAGTAAGATTGGCAAATGATGAACAAAGCCTGTATTATTGTATTACTTTTTGTATAATCCAAATTCATTAGTTGCACTGCAACAATAACTAGCACATTCGTCAGCCCCAAAACAAGCTTTTGCTGTGTTCATCATTTCACATACAGATTATCATGATCCATTGTCTGACAGACGTAGAAGTTAACCATTGCTCGTAAGACCACCTGTCTTAACAAAAAATTAGGGATGCTTGTATTTCTGGGATTCAAAGCTACTTCCTGCCAGTTTCGTCGTATATGCGCTATTCTGTCAAAACAGGAATTATTCATAGATCCTATCAGAAACATTTTCAAAGAAATGAGTACCATTAATTTCTTTACCAATAGTGTAATCAAATCCATTGATCAATAATTTGGACGTATTGAGAGTGAAATCAGAATCACCACCATCATTAAACTCCAAATCATCAGACTCAGCATTACCTCGATTAAGGTGGATTATCCTGCGGATAAAGCTATCCAAATAATGACCAATGGAAACGGGAACATGATAGAATAAACCATTTCCGTACTCACATTTCACTTCTGATTTTGGTTCGTAATCACCATCATATTCTCCTTGGTCCACTATCTGTACATCGTAACATTTGAGATTCTTTCCAAGTTTCAATTCATGAAAATCCCACAAGTGGTCACGCAAAGGAAATGAAATATAACTCAATCCCGTCAATAGTTCATCTTGTACCATGCGCTGGGTCAATTGCTCTCCAATAAGACTAAAAAGATGTGATGAATCCAAATCACGATAACCTCTCAATTTATCATTATAATATTTGTGGTACATTAAAAAATAATCAAGCTTTGTCAATACTATTTGACATTGAGAACATTTGCATCCATTCCATAAAACCGTATTCATATACTGGTCATAACCTGCAAATGTTTGGAAAAGGTTGGGCAATACTAAAATTAATTGGTGTGAATTTATTATCTTTGGTAAAACCTCCGTGTACATTTGCCACCGTCTGTGATAGTTTCCTTCAAATCCATCAATAAAATTCCCTAATATTGGAATGTTGTGAGCAATTGAAAGGTACCTTAAATCACTTTTAATCAACACATTTGCAATAAAAGAAAACACATTCAAATCAAACTTTTCGTTTGCTGAATGGGTTGGAAATGTATTGCCCTGTTTTATCGAGAGTTTAGATAGTTTGCTGCATTCAGGAATTAAATTGAACAAGTCAATGACATAATCGTCATTACCTTCCATATAGTTAATAACTAATTCCAATTCTCTGATCGTGTTCCAGTTCACCAACTCAATTAATCTTATATTATTCTCCAATTCATCAACATTAAAAACAAGTTTAAACCTTTCAAGATTTGGAAAATTTATCTTCTTGGAAAACACATTTGTCAGAATCCAATTCCAGTACTCAGTCTGATTATCTGGCAAAATGAGTGATTTTATTTGACATGCAAACAATTGTAAGTTCAGAAATACTGATTTGTGCCCAATTATTAACTCTGTTACTTGAGCTTGATATCCAATTGAGGTTCCGTCTACGATTAGCGACACCAACTTCAAATTGGACGTATTCAATTTTTGACGGAGAGTGTAATCACTAACGTGAAACTTTTGTAATGATGATAATTGATTGATTAAGTTTTGCAAATCAATCACTATTGAGTCAATTGACGAAAACTGTTGGCCAATAACATGTATCTGTTTGATATAGGTTTTCAATTCCGGATTCACGGCCAATGATTGATTAAGCACCACCAACTTTGCATGTATCATTTGTTGTTGTATAGCATCGTCATATATCTTGCCATCTAAATGTTTAAAGCCGTAAAGAACGGTCTGAGTTGCATTTTGAAAATCATTCTTCCTACCCTTTACATGTGCCTGCAATGGGGGATCGTATTGAATTGTAATTTTGGAATACAATTGCTGAATGCAAGGATCATAGAATTCAAAATTGGTACATGCTAAATTGATTAATGATTGCTGTGGCAAATACTTTATAATATTCGCCTTCACAACTTTGGGAAAATCAAGCAACATGGTGTGCATGTTCCACTTCTAGTATCACATATAGTTCTCGATGATTCTTGATAGATTTGTTTCAAAAAATGATACAGTGTGTCACGTGAGACGAAATTCCTGCATACTAATTTCTAGTGTTTTTGACTTGACAGTGTTTGTGAAATCAATGATTGTGATCGATGCAAGAGCTACACGAAGAGCGAAGCATTAACAATCAATGACTTCTATTCTAATGACCAAACGCGAGATAGTAATACAATACTTTTTGCATTGAATATTGTAAGCTTGATGAAACAATAATCAATAAAAAAAGTATTGCAGATTCAAGCCAACAATATCACAATTGTTTGCCATTATACACATAGATTTTGTCTATTTCTCAAATGGGGGGAACAATCCCCTCTAATTGTTTGTTAGTTTCCAATTACTCTCGCTTGAATATCATGGTCCCCTTTTCAAAGAAATATTGTTCAGCATAAGGTAGTAAATTCTATTTATTGTTTTGTCCCTAATAGTTGTCGAGCGAAGTATCTAAATTTTTCTACACATGTACACTGCGCCCTAGAAATTACAACCGGATTGTGAACCTTGTATTGTTTTCGGGTCCCATTGTAATCCAAGTACATAAATTCACTTCAACTACATTATATTGACTGGGTCGCCGAGGTCCGCGAATTTGGCGACTAACTAGAGAATTCTAGTCGACTAATTTTTATCACATTTGAGTTAAATCCCGAATGAATTTGCATGGTTTCATGACTATAAACGGAACAATATCTTCAATATACGTTTTGTTTCACAAATTCCACTCGGGTACGAGATTTCCTCAGGAAATTATTTCACAAGAAGGCCTCTGGGCACATGTAGTAGGTGTAACCGTTCGTGAGGATTTGCCGCTGGGACGAATATGAATACTAACCCTCGAATAAAGTAATATATATTTCTCAGTGATGCTCAGTCTCTCGTCATTTCGTTGCCAGTTTGCACACCTATATTGCAAATAAAAAGAGGGATTTAAGAAGAGCATTGGAGTCTATAAATCAGTTTAACTAAAGTTTGACATTTGTCCATAATCTTTCAAGTTGTGAGAAGCCGTTTCGTCTGTGTATTGACAAAAGGCTCTCTTATCAGAGAGACGGTTTTGTATTAATATTTTTTATGTATTTTTAAGGGTTATGATTATTATCTAGGGTCCAAAAATGTTTTTATCTTGCAGTTTGTGCAGGTACATAAAGCTAAATATTTTGTTTTGAATGAAATTGACATGTGAAGATGTATTCACTGGAACATCAAAATACAATGGAAGTTATTATAAAAATGCCTCCTGACAAGTAACATCCATTATTTATTCCGAAAAGAAAAGAAAACAAAGAAATCTTGAATTTGGACTTTGTAGAAATAATGGTTTCGGAGACTGTGTCAGAATGCTAACCACGCAGAAAGGGTTCATTAGTTATTACGCATGTTATAACAATGTAAGCCAAATTGGGTTATCAAATACTTTCAAAAGACGCCTCGTCTACGGCAAATGCCACTTCTATGACCGGATCCAGACATGAAGGTTATAAATTTTATTAACCTTTCAGTCGAAATTGGAAATCATTGCATTGTTTCTAGTATGTAACTATTGAATTCACGTAGATTGCATTCATGTCTCAGATTATATTTTAGTTACAAAGACCCTGAATCAACCTAGCACTAACTTTATTTTGAATTTGTTTTGTATCTTTTCCTTGAATACAGTCATTAATATATCGTGTTTCATGATGTATCATTTCGAGAATAATGGGCTTAACATCTTTGGGACCAGACTAAAATACGAGTCACACCAGAGGGCAAGTAACTGGGGCGGGCTCGTGAATTGAAATTGCATATTTGCATTATGTAATTCGAAAATTCTGAAAATATGTTGAGTTTGAGGCAGGTACCTAAGTCCATGGATCTACCCTTCCTCGAGAGAAAAATGTTAACAGGTATTTTGTCCGAAGCCAAGGTTCTCTAGATTCTTTCGTAGCAAAACTCAAACATATCACCATGATGGTCTAGAACATTTCACGCATAAGTTGCATTTTAAACAACAATTTGACGGAAAGCTTTGTTACATTTGGTATTTTTAACATTGCACGAGGAGGTAATAAGAAATCAAAATGTTTTATCATGTAGTATCAACTTTGTCGCAAAAGTAGTTTTTCTATGACAATTGGTATGCATCATGCGCTATGATTATCAATGCTTGACTATATTATTAGATAACGGGCAAAGCCATTTCTAATTTAAATCAAAAACGAAAATCTATAACTATATTTTTGGGCATCAACGGGCATCAAATGAATTCTAATACTATTAGACGGCTGTGTGGTAATGTTTTGCGAAATTAGGGAAGATAGTGTTTTATTTTATGGTATGATTCTTAACTCTATGCGGGTATCATTTGTGAGATTCACCGTCTTTCGATTGCCCGCGACTTTCCAAATATCATTGGTATTTGTACCCGTTTACATTAACGGAGGCCATGTAGAAAGTTTCTACATTGATAATATAATAATGTACCCCATGGCTAGTGTAATCGTATTTATGCGCTAGATCGTTGGTATCAAACAATAAATGAATATAATCTTCATTCATTGAGAAAGTTGCGGTGATGGTTTCCAGCGCTAGGAATTGTCGTTTCCTGCAAGAATAACGACCAGGTACAAGTGGAACGCATACTTTTGTGCCGCATAAATGTACTCCTTGTGGAGAGTTTAATAACAATATTTTCGAATTACTTGTCTTGTTCTATTATTCAATATTTATCTGATTGAATAATCAGAATCTTTACAAAGGATTGGTTGCAATTTGTCTACAGAGTTTTCTCAAGAAAATAATATTTTTCTTAGACCCTGTTCTCTGATAAAAATTATTTTCACCAACGTTTATTTTCAATTTGTGGACAGCTTGTCATTTTTGTCGAGAATTCAATGGTGTGCAACTTATCAAACCAATGAAAAAGGTGTTTGTATTTCGTAAGAAGACAGTAAGACAAACCTTGATAGACAAAGAATGGTCGATATGTAATTGGGAAGAGCGGTACCCAAGTAATTAATGTATATTAGAACGCGATATTTTATCTTTTAAGCTACGTAACTACTTTTACTAACGGCACTTGCCAATGGTGCAAGGTAACAAAAAAAACAGTACTTTTTTTACCGATAGGTAAATCCTAAATCTCACCGAGTGTATGCATGGCTGTTGATCGATAACAATGGTAATTCCATGCAGCAATTGGTTCTTCCATCGAAGGTGCTCGAATATTGCATTTTGCAAATTTAAGTTTGGTCGAAGGAAAAATCAATTTTCAGTTCCAGAAAGATTGTTTATTCAATTGAAAATAAGCATGCTGGTACATGTTTCGAACTACAATCTACAGGCACACATAAGCAGTGTAAAGTTTGAAAAAGTAATTTGTCCAAGTTTTGACAACTTTGTGATAGCATCAGTCCATCTTTTCTTATCATTTAAATCTTTTGTCGTAAATGGCCTTTGGTCTTGGCTGCTCCTGACGCGAATATTTCGATGAAACGTCGCTTCACGTACAAAGAGCACCAGGACACCGTAATTGACAAATTCTAATTTGTGGATAGTTTCCACCGTAATCGAACAAGATTTTGTGCTAGATTTTGTGCTTCTATATGACGTATAGTCATTCATTTACAATAGTTGAGTTTGCACTAGCGAGGCCCAGTAAACGTTGAGCAGCGAATCTCTGAACAATTGTGATCGATGTCAAATTGAATCACAGTAGGAAAACAAAGCAGAAACATCCTGTAATTTGCCAGTAGCAGAGGAGACCATCGTATCATAATAGTTTTATCGCCCCAAGCCTTGGAAGGTAAATTCATGTCCGATCTCTTCCTCCAATTGCTAGGTTTTGCCTGTTTCGTGCTTAATTAGTATGGAGGAGCGGTTCGGCTACAGGAACAATCGAGATCAGGTCGAGACAATCCAACAAAAGATCATATTTTTTGTTACAATCTGTGAATCGTAATCACAGCAAATGAATTTGTGCAACCTTTGGCAAGTCGGCTAGCGCAGCAAGAGTGAGAAATGCAACATTGTCAAAGCGGCGGGATTCGATGCAACATTCCTGAAACAAAGAGGGGTCATCATATACGACATGTCTGATATTTTTGTCGCTGGTTGCTAACCGGAGTTGACTGCAAGCAGAGTTCAGGGTACGAACGGGGGTCGCAGCTGTGATATTTTCTAGCATGATCTGCAAAGGGTCAAATGTTGGGATCATCGGAATCCAAACTACCTTGTGTAACGTGCATTATGCTTCGATAGATTCAAATCCATAGCGAATTTACAAAGCGCAATGGCCTGATTTTTGCTGCTTATGCTTGTGTTGCATCTACGGAATAAGGTTTGAGTTCGCAAGTATATTCAAGTATATTCACGGTAACAAGGGTGTGCCTAGCTTAGGCAGTTCCCTCTACAAGGACGGGACACCAAAGAAACCCTTCTAATTGTGAATACGTGCAAGACAAAATTGAACCAATAACCTTGGCAACCATGATGTTGTTCCCGCACGACAAAATGCATATGGAAGTGGGGCACACATCCGATGCATGGATCTGCAGAAGGGACTGTGAAAACGGTTATGGGTCCAGTATTATGAGCTCGACGAAGAGTAAAGTACATCCTCTATGCAAACAGGGCATTTTATATGCGTAATAACGAGCCAGTTGCAACTGGTTGGGATTTCCTACGGACCTGGGGCTCCCATGCTTTCGCAACAAATTTTGGCTAAAGTTGCCTTGAAAAATGGGGGTACCAACCGGGAATAAAATTTTAAGAGTCACAGCCATTGGTTGCTGGATGGGGCTAAGCACAACCCGAGGACGATGAACGTCGAATTGAGTCATCTCCTTGTGACGTCGAGTCACTGGCCACAGTTGTAGGTACGGATAGCATTCGCCAGGGGGCGACATCCGGAGATATCAACCCTGAGGGTCACGGCACCAAAGCAGGTTTTTTGTTCCCGATCGGAATTATCAAATTTTATAGCCGTTGAACAAAAGTTGCTTTTGCGCAATCCCACACGGTCACCAAAAAAGGAACATGCGCTTCACAAGCAGCCCGAGGGGGGTCCTCCTGTCGTGCTTGCATCTTAGAGGCGAAGACGCTCTTGGCATCAGTCAAGGCACTAGAGCACTAGCCAGGGTAATTGGTCCGGCAATATCAATAGCAAAGGTCAAGTAATCCGCCACAGACCATTAGTTCAGCCTTCTCCTCAATGTGTATCGGGGTCGCACCAGCTAGGAAATATCGGGTATAAAATGCAGCATTGTTAGTAATCACAATCCCGAACAAGTCAAAGATAAATAAAAAGAAACATGGGCCCCTTCTCACCACTGGCCAGTATTGAGGCTCTAGAAGGCAACAATGGAGCGTGGATGACGTCTGGAACACTCCAGGGGCCATGGAGACCGTTCTGGCCACCAGCTGTCCAGACCATGCCGTGAAGAGACGAAATTTAACATAAGCAATCGGCGTCGGAGTAAAGGCGATTTTTGTGTCACCATCGAATAAGACCGAACCTCCGCTTTGTGTAAAGTTAAATTTCATCTCTTCCCATAAATAGGTACTTGGTGCCATACGGATTGATTAATTTTGATGTTGTTCTTTTCCTGACGTTTACCAGTTAGAGGTTGTTTTATTTTCCGTTAGGAAATCGGTACCATTATAGATCACAATGACAGAGGCAAAGCCAGAGTCGATATCAGGAGAGTTGCCCGAACCCAATGCGGCAGTTACCCCAATAGCCACGGCAGACTCCTCGGAAACGGCCTCACATCAGGACAACAAGGAGTCCGACTCGTCCGACGGGCACGTGCCCAAGGCGTTTGACGGTGAAGGCGGCCAAGACCGCGAAAGAAACAGCTATTCGTTGGATGAGTATATTCCTGAGGGAGGGGACGAGTTGTCGCGGTACGAATCCAATGCCAATGCGTCGAGAACCCTTTCGCGGAGGTTGACGTCGGCCAATGAGTTGATCAAAGAAGCAAGCAAGACTGACGAGCCATTGCCCCCCATGGGAGGCGACCTTCCATATCCACCCATGTTGGGCGACCGTTCTCCATATACTGTGTCGTATGACGGCCCCAATGACCCTTTGCATCCCCACAACTACGGCTTGTGGAGAAAATTGTCGTACACGGCGTCGGTGGGGCTTGCTGCACTTAGTATTTCCATGAGTTCGGCCATGTTTGCCGAAGCTTCAGAGGAGTTGATGGCCAAGTTCCACATCGGGTCCACCGTGGCGACCTTGGGCACTTCGTTGTTTGTGCTTGGATTCGCATCGGGACCAGTGATGTTTGGTCCGTTGTCGGAGTTATTTGGAAGGAAAATCATCATGGTTCCTTCTTGTTTTGGTTTTGTTTGTTTCACTTTTGGTGCTGCCACTGCTAAGGATCTTCAAACTATTATGCTTTGTCGTTTCTTTGCCGGGTTCGTTGGTGCTGCTCCCTTGGTGGTTGCTCCTGCTGTCATGGCCGATCTATATGGTGCTAAGATTAGAGGTACTGCCATTTCCATCTTTGGCATGGTATTGTTTGGAGGGCCAATGTTGGCACCCATTGTTGGAGGATTCACTGTTAAGAACTCCCATTTGGGCTGGAGGTGGACGTTGTACATCTCTGCTTTTATTGGATGTTTGGCATTGATCATGAACATGTTTGTGTTGCAAGAAACCCATCATGCGGTGATTTTGGCCCGCAAGGCTGAGTTGTTGCGTAGAAGAACAGGAAACTGGGGAATTTTTGCTCCTCATGAGGAAATCACCCTTTCCATGAATGAAATCGTTGAGAATAACATTGCTCGTCCCCTTAAGATGTTGATCACCGAGCCCATTATCTTGCTAATCAGTCTTTACAATGCCTTTATCTATGGTATGCTTTACTTGTTTTTGACAGCTATTCCCTTGATTTTCATGGGCAAGTATGGATTCAGCCAAGGGGTGGGTGAATTGCCATATCTTTCTATGTTGATTGGTATCTTTTTTGGTGGTGGGGTGATTATTTATTTCGAAGGTCGTTACAACAAGGCTATGGATGCCAATGGAGGAAAGCCCGTTCCGGAAGAAAGATTGCCCCCCATGATGGTTGGTTCGTTTGCATTTGCCGGAGGTATATTCTGGTTGGGATGGGCTGGAGACTATGCACAAGAGGTGCATTGGATTGTTCCCACCATTGGGGCCGCGTTTGTTGGGTTTGGTTTGATTTTGATCTTCTTGCCCTGTATGAACTACATTATTGACTGTTATTTGTTCTTTGCTGCTTCGGCATTGGCTGGAAACACGTTTTTAAGATCGTCGTTTGGGGCTGTTTTCCCCTTGTTTGCCAGACAAATGTTTGTCAACATGAAGATCAAATGGGCGTCGACATTGTTGGGATTGATTGCCGTGGTGATGATCCCGGTGCCATTTTTGTTTTACAAGTATGGACGGAGCATAAGAGACAAGTCCAAGTATGCATTTGTGTTGTCGTGAGTATCACGCAATCTTCCCCATGGTTACAAACACTAATTTATTTATATACATATACCCTAATTAATGCATGTTGGTTGCGATACGGACACAACGATGTCACCAAATGGCCAACCCACCGCTATTGCGGCCAATTGCCTTGTGTAAGGCAGCCTTCATTGAGGGTGTTGATAAAAGGCCATATTTTGTTGATGCGCATCTCAAAACTTGAGCCCTCGATATTGGACCATCGATGAAGCGGTTTCTACGGAGGTTTGCCACGACAGCGGTGCGGCTGGCTAAGCCCATTGAGGCCGCACGGCCCAGGTATCTCGGACGGCCGTCCAACAACTTGTCTGCGGGCCTTGTTGGACTTGCCAATGTAGGGAAATCGACATTTTTCCAGGCGTTGACCCGATCGAAATTGGGCAACCCGGCCAACTATCCGTTTGCCACCATTGAGCCGGAAAAATCGATAGTGGTTGTGCCGTCGGAGAAGTTGGACCACTATCAGAAGATCTTTTCGTCGGGGAAACCGGTGCCCACCAACTTGACCATCTGGGACATTGCGGGGTTGACGAGAAATGCCAGTAGTGGGGCTGGGCTTGGCAACAAATTCTTGAACGATATTCGACAGGTGGACGGGATCCTACAGATAGTGCGGGGGTTTGTAGACGACGAGATCACCCACATTGAAGAGACGGTTGATCCCATACGCGACATGGTTATTGTCAATGACGAGTTGATCTTGAAGGATTTGGAGGTGATTGAGACAGAGATGGAGCTCAGCAAAAAGATGGCGAAAAAGCCGGGCACCAACCCTGCGCAGTTGAAGATGGTCAATGACACCTTGAACAAGTTGTCGGACATGCTCTACGAAGGAAAAAAGGTGCGGAGTGGGGAGTGGAGCGACGACGAGGTGCCCATCATCAACAATTTGAACTTGCTTACGGCCAAACCCACGGTGTACTTGTTGAATGTGAGTGAGGACGACTACAGTGCACGAGAAAACGAGTTTAAGGCACAGGTTGAGCAGTGGATCAGCGAGAACAGCCCCGAAGACACGTTGATCCTCTTTAGTGCCCAGTATGAGAGCAAGCTCCAGGAGTTGCAAGGGCAAGAGTTGGAGGAGTACGTCAATGTTGTAGGCAAAGGTAAAGAGTCGGTCATTTCGAGGGTTGTGGACGAGATGAGGAGTGTGCTCCACTTGATTTCGTTTTACACGTGCGGCCCCTTGGAGGCCCGCCAGTGGACGGTGCGCCAAGGAAGCACGGCGCCGGAGGCGGCAGGGGTGATCCACACCGACCTTCAGAAGACATTCATCAGTGCCACGGTGTACAAGTGGCAGGACTTGAAGGAGGTGGACAAGTTTGACGAGGCCAAGATGAAGGCGAGCGGCAAGCAGCATAGGCACGGCAAGAAGTACGAGGTGGAGGACGGAGACGTGATGATTGTGAAAGCAGCGGGGGGGAAGTCGAGGTAGAGGAGGCTGTAGAGAGACGGTGCTACTAGCGTGAGAGGGCTGAAGCCAATGTAAATAGAGTGCGAGAATATAGCAAGTGTTCTAACGTAAATGTATGGAAAAAGGTCTGCAAGGTTTGGATACATTGTTTGAGTGCATTGTTTGGATGCATGGATTGAGCGCATAGTTTGAGCGCATAGTTTGAGTGCATAGTTGAGTGCATAGTTTGAGTGCATAGTTGAGTGCATAGTTTGAGTGCATAGTTTGAGTGCATAGATTGATGCATGGAAGCTTATTTCCCACGCTCTGGCGAGATTTCTACAGAGAGATGAGAAGTTTAGTGGTTATGTCGAATGTACGGCGTGAATTGGATGTAGTGGTTATGTTGAAAGTATGGCTGTGTGGTTGTATTGATGTATTGGTTGTGTATTGGTTATGTTGATGTATTGGTTGTATTGATGTGTTGGTTGTATTGATGTATTGGTTGTGTATTCGTTATGTTGATGTATTGGTTGTACTGGTTATGTTGGTTACGTTGGTCATACAGTTACGCTGGTTACATTGGTTACATTGGTTACACCAGCACCAGAACTGGATGCTAGTGCTGGTTCTCTTGGCTGACGGCTGGGCTGAGGCTGCATTGTTGCTTAGTTATAAGTTGTTGCGTAGATGAGAAGGATTGCAGACAATGAGTTCGCCACCGTTCATTCAAAGCCTGGACCGTTGCCGCGGCCATTGCCACCAAGCCGGAGCCACCATGACGACTTCCCGTTTGAGCACCACTGAACTGCCAATGCACAAAGCGGAGTTGCACGGAACTTCCCAAAGAGGAAATGTCTGCGACCAACACAATCACAGGACTAGACAGGCCGGGATTGGCAGTTGGCCCCGCGAATGACTAAAATGATGCTAGTTTGGGACAACAATGGTGACCACACGGTACGAGGGCAAGTACTGCTCGTGCGACCCGCCATGAAACAGGGTTTCATTGTCATGCACGCAATGCACACGACGCAGGGTTCGGCAAAGGACACGAGAGCCACGGCAGACGACGCGAGAGCCACGACAGCTGACGAGAGACCACCGGCACCTGCCACGGCTGCCACACTACCGGCACAATACTGGCACCCACTGCTGGCCACTACGGGCACGACTACCAAGGGTGTCAGGCTCGGCCAGCTGCGCACGACTGTGCAGTCCGCAACCGGCTACGCTGCAAGGATGCGGAGTTGCCCAAACAGGCAACGACGCTGCTGCCAGTCCACCTGGCGGCCATGGCCCGGGGCCGGCAGAGGATGACCGTCCTGAACCCTTGCCGGGGGGTTACCCCGACCCCAGCGCATGGTGCGAGAGATCGTGTGCAGTTTGCATAATAATAGAGCCAACCTGCAAACTGCCACGCAGACTGCGAAAATGTCGGAGATGGCACAGCGACGTCATCACTGCGACTGCACCCACGACACCCGGCCCATCCCCCGAGACGAGCCCCGCGC